>PYAF01006091.1:222094-256114 GCA_007407185.1 Glycine tomentella
TTTATTCAAACACCAACCACAACTCAACAATTACTTCTTTGTTCTTTATTTTTCTGTTATTAATTCCAATCATTTAGAATTAATATTATTATGAAAATTACCCCAATCCCTGTGGAGACGATAACTCTACTTACCTACTTTTATTACTTGTTAACGATCGGTGCACTTGCCGTATTCATTCGCATAAATCGCGCAACAGAGGGGGGGCGCAACTCGTGCAGAGTTGCGCCTGGGGGGTGACTGGTCACGCTTGGTGGGGGCGCGACTAGTTGCGTCCTGCTAGGGCGCGACTAGTTGCGTCCTGCTGGGGCGCGACTCGTTACTATAGATCCGTAAATAGTTTTAAAACTGCAATAAATTCGTAATTTTAAAAAGACAATATTTAAATTTTTTTGCCAGAGTGCAAAACTTAACACATTATTACATCACTTTCATCTCTCTATATTTACTCTGTTGCATCACCGTTCACTACCACTCCACCAACCGTTGACTAAGTAATGTCATCCTCATCCTCAATAAAACCCTAATGGATCTACAATGTGTACATCAACTTTAGGGGTGGAGACACTCACAAGAACTTTGTTTTCCACCTCTAATACGCCCTATCCAATGCCAGCGTCAACACCTTCTTCGACGAGAAGAATCTGCTCAAGGGTATGCAGCTCGACGAGCTTTTGCACGCCATCGAGGGCTCACAGATTACCATCATCGTCTTCTCTGAGACCTACACGGAGTCCATGTTGTGCCTATTGGAGCTCGAGAAGATCACCGAGTTCCACGAAACCTATGACCAAACTGTCGTGCCCATATTCTACGAAGTTGAGCCATCCGTTGTGCGCCACCCGATGGGGCACTTCAGAGCCTTGGAGGTGGTTGCGCAAAAGAAGTATTTCGTGAAACATAAGAAGTATGGGTTGTCGAGGTGGAAGATCACGCTCGCCAAAACTGTGAATTTCTCTGGTTGGGATGTGAAGAATCACAGGTGTGTGTACAACAATCAATACTTTCTTGCTTCTATGTGTTGTTTGAGACTCATTGGAAACAACCAATGAAATCTAGGTGGTTGAACAAATGTGTTTGGTCCTTATTTATAAGAACCAATTTAGAATGTTTCTTATATTATTTTTTTATGTTAAATTATCAATTTGTTTTCTAACTTTTTAAGAACTTGAGGATCAAATTTAATTTAAAATAAGAGAAACCAAATTGATTCATTTTAAAAAACTTTGAGCATCAAATTGAATCTTTTAAAAATTTGGAAATCAAATTGATTCATTTTTTAAGAACTCGAGTTGAATCTTTTAAAAATTTGGAGACCAAATTGAATCATTTAAATTTTTTGGAACCAAATTGATAATTAATTTTTTTAATTATGAAAATATCCTTAATTATGAGTCATTTGTTTAATTTTAACAAAAATTAAAAATAAATACATTACTGTCTTAGGGCATTTAGGATAAATTTATCCATAATCAAGAAAAAAAATGAAATGAGTTTTTTGTAAGCAAAAATTATCTTATCCATAAACTCATTTGTAGAAGCTTTCTCAGATTAGCTTATCTAGAAGATAATTTTTAATTTATGCATAAACTTATTTTAAATTATGAAAAATTTTATTACATTTTTCTTTCTTATTTTTTCTCCCAGAAATGTCTATTGAGAAGTTATATCCAAATAGACCTTTAGGCTCTTTGAACGTCTAACTTTGCTTTGCATACATAACATTTTGGGAATCTTATTTTGTCTCTTCACATGCATAGCTAAAAATTAAAGTCATAAATATATAACATATTAAAGAGATTAAAAGAATTAAAGCCAATTAGTACTACAAAAACAGGATCTAACATCACGAAGTTAACGTCGATTTTGAAACATCGATATTACAAAATGTGCGGTAGCATTTTTGTAAATAAAATGTCATAATTAACATCGGTTTTTAAAAAATCGATGTTAAAATGAGAATCTTAACATGAATTTTCAAAAAACCAATGTTTTCAATACTCATTCAACATCATTTTTTTAGAAATCAATGTTAAGATTCCCATTTCAACATCGGTTAAAAAATCGATGTTATGCATGCTTATGAACATCGGTTTTTAAAAATCGATGTTGACACATTTTAGTTACTCTTTCTTTCTCTCTCTCTCTCTCTCTCCCCCTCTTTCTCGTTCTTTCTTTCTGTCTTTCTTTGTTTCTTTCGAAGCCATCAAGTGAATGAGTGAGCGAGGTAGGGTTTTCTTTGTTCCGCAAGCTCGACTTGCGTTGCACCACTGCCCTCTCTACCCTTTTCACTGACGTCAACGACATCAACAACAACTCCCTCGACGACGAGTTCGATGACACCATTTTAACTCTCCCTCGTCTTTCTACATAAGTAAAATCAATTCTCATTGTCACAGATTCTATGCCAATTTCACACATCCATCCATGTCTTCAAATGATGCTTCACAGATCAAGCATAGTTGATTCCCATTCGCACAAGCCTGTGGATGGAGATCGTTGAAACTACAAACCAGATCGTGGCACAAGATTTGTCACATAACACTCAATCTTAGTTAGGACTAGTGCTAGAAAGCCAAACTAGAAGAAGAAGATACTTGGTTCTTTTGAAGGTTTGATTTGGATGTGGAAATAATGTCTTGCAAGGATGGTAGTAGAAACTGAATCAAAATGGATAACGAGAAGTATGTCTGTTACACGCCTGAGCAGGTTGAAGCCCTAGAGAGGCTCTATCACGATTTCCCCAAACCTATTTCCATTTTCCACCAGTAGCTCATTTGTAAGTGCCCTATTCTCTCCAACATTGAACCCAAGGAAATCAAGGTTTGGTTCCAGAACAGAAGTACCTACCCTAAACTCACCATTTTTACGATTACTTCACTGTTTCAATTTTGATGTTGTTATATTGAGTTGAGGTAACTATTTTGTTTTGTTATTGTGAGTTGTTTAGATGTAGAGAGAAGCAAGAGAGGAGTCGTCGTGGCTGTAAGTTGTGAATAGGAAGCTGACTACGATGAACAAGCTATTGATAGAAGAGAATGATAAGTTACAAAAGCATGTGTCTCAACTCGTCTATGAAAATGGCTATTTTCGTCAACACACCTAGATTATAAGAATTTTGTTTGCCATTCTTACATTGCTTTTTATTGGATTTTGTAATTTTGTTATTAATGATGCCCAATTTAAAAGACTCCAAATTAAAATATTTATATGTGCAACTTTAGCGAATTGCGCGCTTAATTGTTCATCTACCTTTTTATTTGTGTACTTTCACATTACCATAAGGAGTGAAAAATTCATATTTTACAATTGAAACAAATAAGTATAGAGATTCATCATTTACTCTTTTTGAGGAAGAAGTCCAAAAGTTGCTCCCAATGTTAACCGGGAACTTGATTCCTTGACCACTAGTTTGAAATTTCCACTAGTATACCCAATGAATTACTATAGAAGCTAGTTATAAACCTGATCCCAGATAATTGTTGCTTAAATAGTGATATTGAACTCAAGTTTCCTATCAAGTTTTTCTTTAGGGTGAATTTCTAAAATTTATTAGCCAGATCAGTTCTGAAGTCTGTTTCACTACATATACTTGTATCAACTTATGACTAGACACACTAAGCCCAAGTGGAATCATACTTTAAACCATTCAAAGGACTTTTGCTACAATAGTGGTGCCTATTATATTGATCTTGCAATATATGATTCTAAGAAATAAAATCATCAATTGTAATTTTTTTTCTTTCTATTGTAAGCTAATTTTGAGTTCTTCTAATATCTTTTATTTTATGAGGTAGTTAGGATAGAAAAGGGAATAAAAAAAATTTCCAGAAAGGCAAATCATGCCTAGTGTTCTAATGGTTGAGGTATTGAAATATGCACTGTGCTCCTACATTTGTTACGTGTCTTATTTATCTTGTCCTTACCTTGTCTGAAGGCTTATTAATAGCGACGCTATTGTGGAGTAGCGGTGCGGTGCGGCGGCCGGCCGCCACAGACCGCATCATGACAGTGAAATGAAGGGTAGTGCCAGTAGCGACCGCTATCGCGGGTGCGGTGCGACTGAAAAGCGCCACCACAGGAATCGGAGAAAACACCCATACTTTCATAAACTCTCCTCTCCTCCTCTTCCAAAGCATTCAACTTTGCTAAGCAACCCTAGTTAGTTTTATATTTTATTTTTATTTTATCAACAATTTTTTTCTATTTTTTTTGTATTAACACTGGTTTATTTTCTCAACATTCATTTTTTTCCTATTATATTTCTATTGTTTTTATCAACATTGATTTATTTTCTCAACATTAATTTTTGTTTTTGTACCTCTGTTTTATACTTTTATTATATAAATTATATGCTGCTTATTTTTTGTTAAACTAATTATTTTCTATTTTTTTATTGTTCATTAATTTATTATTGGACTATTTTATTTTTGTTAGACTTATTATTTTCTATATTATCTGCATTATCCAAATGTTTTTTTTTAGTTATTTTTTATTGTTCAATTGTTTATTTTCTCAAAGTTCATTTTTGATTTTGTACCTCTGTTTTATACTTTTATAATTTTTATAAATTTTTATATCAAAGATGTCCTTGTATCTTTATTAAGTTTTTTATAATTTTTTTTTGTTTTATCTTCATCTGTTTAATTTTCAAATTCCTTTTTTAGTCATGACACCATCTTCAAATATGCAAACAACTACACCATGTGGTTTGGTGAAACCCGTTGGAGATAATCTTGACATAGCATGACAATATAATAGCTTAAAAGACATTAATAATAAGAGGATTGTGACATGTGATTATTGTTTGAAGACTACTACTGGTGGCATTATAAGAGCTAAAAGACACCAAATTGGATTGAAGGGACATGTAGGTCCTTGTAAAAAGATTCCACCAAATACTAAGAAGATATTAAAAGATGCTTATGAGAAGAAAATGGCTGAAAAGGAGAGTTCAATGGCTGAGATAGATGAAGATGATGATGTTCAAGAAGAGATGCAAAGCATTCATAGCCTTAAAGCTAGAAAAAGACCTGCAAGTGATGGCAGTTTATCTACTAACAGGAAAGGAAAAAATGTCAAAGGCCCAATGGATTTGCTTCTATTTAGAAAACCAGAATCAACTCAATCAAGCATCAACTTGGGGAAGAAGAACAAAAAGCAATCTAGTATAAATGATGCTTGCGATAAATAAGCAATGGCTAGAACAATTCAATACATTGAGAGGTTCTTATGTACAAATGGAATACCTTTCAATGTTGTTCGATCAAGAAACTTTAAGTTAATGGTTAAAGCAATTGGAAACTATGGCCAATACTTAAAGGCTCCAAGTTTTTATGAGTGTAGAGTTCCCTTCCTTCAAAAAGAATTGGAGTATACAAAGGATTTGTTAAAGTATCACGAAGTTGAACGCACCAACTTTGGATGTTCAATAATGCCGGATGGTTGGACGGATAGGAAGAATAGGACCCTCATCAAATTTTTGGTTAATTGTCCATTGGGAAGTATGTTTGTGAAGAGTGTGGATGCTTCCGAATATGTTAAGATCGACAACAAGTTATTTGAGCTCTTGGATAATTTTATTCAAGAGATCGAAGAAAGAAATATTGTTCAAGTAGTTGTTAGATACAGGGAGAGTTGGGAGTTGAAGCTGCAAGTTTATCAAAGCAAGGCTGAAGTATTTGGTTTGAAGTTTTAGCTTTTTACATGCCCAATCAAATTGAAGGCATTTGTAATTTGTCTAAGTGGTTCAAGTACATTGCCTAGTGATCCTTGCATTGCATTTGCATATTTCATATTACATGCATTCATATCTAGTAAATATGATTACATGTTTGCATTTGAAAAGAAAATCTCATGGCTTATGGTTTTGGAAAAATCAGATTGTGCACTGCTTTAATCGATTACCATTCTTATGTAATCGATTACATGCTTGTGTATATTTGTGGAAAGGTCATGAAGAACACTTCAATCGATTACCACTCTTCTGTAATCGATTACCAAGTGTATTTTACGAATTAAGCATGCCTGTTTTATTCAATTACTACTCATCTGTAATCGATTACCAAGGCTTATTTGGAAAATAGTCTGGCTGCTTTAATCGACTACCATTCATATGTAATTGATTACATAGGCTTAATTCTCACCTAAGCTTATCTGCTTTAATCGATTACCAGTATTCTGTAATCGATTATCAAAGCTTACTTTCACATATCATTGACTGCTTTAATCGATTACATCACGTATTAATCGATTATCTTGTTCGTGAAAGATTTTCCAGAAAGCTCAAGAACAAATTAATCGATTATCTTGTGGATTAATCAATTACATATGTTAAAATAATCGATTACCTTAATGGATTAATCGATTACATTCCATTAAATCAGTTTTCTATTTAAAGCTTTATGGGTCTGCACTTTAAAAATAGACTTGAACAAGTTAAGTACGAACCATCCTTTGAGATTGAGATTTACAAAGAGTTCTAAGTGCATTCAAAAGACCAAGATACTGATTTACTAAGAGAGACATGAAAATAAAGGGAATACTCACGATAACCAAGAGAGACGGTGAACTGGTTAAAACCTTGGTATTTTAAAATTAATTCAAATCAGAGTTCTAGAATCTTTATCACTTTCAAAACCAAGAAATCTTTTTACTCAATCAAATAGCTCAGCCCCTTGGAATCAATTTGCTCAAAATAGAACTTGTTGAACAATGAATATGAATCAAAGAATCAGTGAACAATAAAAGTAACAGAGATAGAGAAACAACACACAAGCAATTTATACTGGTTCACTTCACAACTGAAGCTACATCCAGTTTCTTCTAATCAACACTAGATTAGAGTTCCACTATTATAAATCTTGTTCTTACAAGCATATCACAAAACCTCCCTTTATCAACCCTAGATAAAGAATAGAAATCTAAAATCCTATTAGAATTCTAAGGAGCAAGAACCAGAGAACACTACTTTATTCTTTAACTAGAGAACCCTTCTTTAGACCCAAGCTAGAAGAACCCACTTACAATAACAATTTACACCAGAAATTCAAAAACGAATTTACACACAAAGATTAAGGAGAGAGACAACCTGATGATCCAATGAATGTAATGCGCATGAGTTACCAAATCAGGTTGAATAGTAAAATAAAATCAGCACATGCTTTTCCTTAACCTTGAAAAGTTTCTCGCTCAAGATTCATTCAAATACCCATGAATGATTTGAATGAAGCAAGAAGTAATAGAACCAGGAAAATCACTTTAAGAGACTTTAGAAAGCTTGTGTATACTCAAAAATACGAATTGATCAAGTTCTCTTACAAGCCAAGCCTTCAAATCTATTATAACAGATTTTGAAACTAATTGTAATCGATTAAACGCGTTAGATAATCTATTAAAACGCTTCTGTAATCGATTAAATTATCACTTAATTGATTAATCTGTTCAAGAAGGCTTCTGGGTTTCAACAACGAGCAAAATAATCGATTAAACCGAGCTGTAATCAATTAAGACAGAAAGTTCAGTTTCACAAAATGAACTGTGTAATCGATTACGAGTTTTGGTAATCGATTAAGTCAAAAAATTAGGATTTTCAAAATGAACTATGTAATTGATTACGGATGATGATAATCGATTGTTCCAACAAACCTTAAAAACTGTTTTCAACTATGTAATCGATTACACTATAGCAGTAATCGATTAAAACATTTAACAAAGCAGTTTCAGTTTCAATCAAAGGCCAAATAATAGATTAATCCGATAGGTAATCGATTAAATTATTCATGAAAGTTTTTCCAGATTGAACTAAGAACAAAATAATCGATTATATTACTTAAGTAATCGATTAAAACAGTAAGAAATCATTTTTCCAAAAACCTTTTAATCAGATTAAAACCTTAACCAAAAGAATAAAAACTTTGATGTTTTAGTGAAAACTATTTAAGCTTATTAATGGATGAATGAATGAATTCATGTATCAATTAGATTGCCTTTCTCTTACACTTGAATCATATACTAGACTTCAAGGCACTCCAAGCATGTTGAAAGCTCAAAACACATTCTTGAATCAAAGTCTTTCACTCTTCATAATTCTCCCCCTATATCCAACAATCTCCCCCTTTTCGGCTTTGAACATGCCAAATTCTTGATTGATCATGTGTTGGACTTAAAGTGTTGAGGGAATCAAAATAGAAGACTTGAGCTTTTTCAAACCTGAAAATAATCACAGTCTTTTTGCCAAGAATAGGTGTTAAGATAACTGTTTGCATTATCCATCATTCATTAACTTGTATATCTGACTTAATTTGTTAAGTTTCTTTACTTAGCTCCCCTTAATATGACAATCCATTCAATTTTCGATTTGGACAAAAAATATGCAGAAAAATAGGGCAAAACAGAGTGTTATGCAGAGCGCAATCAATCAACATTTTTTCTCCCCCTATTTGGCTTATCAAAGACAAAAATTAAAATAGCACAGCGGATAGAAACAAAGAAATTGTCATTCATTAAAGGAGGGAACCATTACATTGCAAAACAAAGAAAAAAGAAAAAACATAAAGAGGAATTATAATGAACTTAGAAAGAAAACATAGAAAGTCTAAAAAGATTCAGAAACATCAAAGTTGAGATGATGTTCTATGTTTTCTAGCCTAGATTTAATTTCCTCTAAGGCTGAACTGGTCTCAACCCTATGTTCATGAAGAGAAAGCAGACCATCCATCTTTTGAATCATTAAGGATTCAAATGGACTGTAGGCAGGTTGAGTGGGGTCTCTTTCTTTAGTATCTTCAACATCATCATCATCAACTCCAGCAGCAGCAGCAGAAACAGCTTGTTGACCAGCCATTTGCCAGCCTTGAGGTGTTTTCACCATCCCTAGTTTGGTGAGATGCTTCTCCTTGATCAAACTATTGCTTGAGTTGCTGTGGTCCACCACTTTATTGGAAACATCTATGTTGAAGTAGTCTATAAATCTGGAGACAGGCACAACATAGGGAAAAGGATAGTTGACAAGCCTCTTGGACTTTAGCATTATTTCCTCAAGAATGAGAATCGAATTCATCTGAATTGAATTCTTGAGACCATACACTAGTTATAGGTCATCATCAGTGGCTTAGGCATGGTTTGTGTAACACCCTGAAAATTCAAAAACTAGGTCAAAATATTATATGAATTATTCTTGCATAGCTATTGATGTGAGTATTAGGTGATGAGAGATTTAATGATCTATTTGGGTGAAATATCAATTAGAGACATTAAGAAAATGTTTGAAGGGAAGTGACCATATTACCCTTTCCTTAAATCAGAAATTACAGAAATGCCCTTAAGGTGAAAATGACGAAAATGCCCCTAGATATTTCAGTAAGATATTTTAAGGAGGAAATTACACAAATGTCGTTGGATATTTTGGAAATGACAAGAATGCCCCTAGATATTTTGGGTAGATATTTTGTGGTGAAAATTACACAAATACCCTTGAACATTTTGGATAATTACAACCACATCCCTAGAGTGACAAATTACCATAATACCCATCAGGCCAGAAATGACCAGATACCCTTTGAAATTCTGTGGAAACTTGATGGAAGTACAGAGCACTCCTAGATAGCAGATTATTAAAATATTTTGTAACAAGAAACCTTAGAATAGAATTTCTATGAATTTTATAAGGTGACGATTTTAAAATTATATTTAGAAGGATTCGGGCATCAGAAAAATATAGAAATATGAGGAATAAAATCTGTGGAATTTTCTCTCAATTGTAGGATGTTTAGATTTATCTAATAAAATGGCTTAGTAATTTTAATGGTTAGAAGAAAAATAGACCAATTGAAATTAAGATAAGAACAATCTTGTGCTTGAGGTCTGTATAATACTCTGTAGAGATTGGTTTTGAGTTATTTGTAATGAAACTAAAGATAATTTTTGGAGATCTCTAGAGTTCTATTATTTTATCTTTAGGTGAAAGAATTCAAATTAAAATTGACTTCCTACAAGGAATTACCATGTGGAAAACCATAATTGAAATTAGATTTTTCTTAAAGCATCAAAAAAGACATTTAATGGCATAAAAGGAAGAAAAACTTGTCTTTTTTCCCCTTAAGCTTGAAGTCCACGTGAAGAAGGATGTAGAATGGGCAAGAAAATTCATGAATAAGCCACTTGTAAAGGCAAGCTTCATGAAAGAGACAAGTGGTGGACACTAGGGACATGTATACAAGATGAGAAGAAAAATCTTTTCTTGTCTCCTTTGGTAGAACACGTGGACAGCTCTAGACATTATTTCAACAATCCCTATGGTCAAAAGTTACATATTTGGGATCGTAGTGTACCTTTAAAATTTTAAGGAGATCCAACGGTTAACGAATCCAGAATTAGTATTTTACTAAAACAGGTTTTGTGATAAAAAGTGGAGAAGTTCCAAGACATGCCAACTAAGTGGGACACTTGTCTTCCTTCTCCTTAAACTTGTAAACCACATGAATGAAGGAGTAGAAGGGAGTAGAATCTTCATGATAAGCACTTGGAAAGCAAAGCCACATGATGAAAACAAGTGGCATGACACTTGTATGGTGTATGTTAAGCTTAAGAAGATTTTTCTCATAAAAGTAAAAAGTCATCATTAACTTAGTTACAATTCAATGGAACAAGAGGTAATTTGGTTAGAATGAAACTAAATGAAAGTCATTTAGTTAGAAAGGGCAAATATGTCCATGAATATTAAATCATTTTCCAAATGCTATATAAAGGGGGGAGGGGGACCTAAATACAAGCTTTCCTCTCTACACTCTCACGTGAACTCTCTCCCTCTCAACACCCTCATCCTTTCATTTTTCAAGTCTAAATCAAGTAAGGAAAGAACCACACCATAGTGAAGAATCACGTGGAAGCTATGAAGCCTTTAGGAGGAAGTTTGTCAAAGCTTTATAGGAAGAGAAAGACAAGCTTCATAAATGATTATAAGGTATGTATAGGGGAGTTTATGCTAAATATAGTTTAAGTGTTACTTTGTTTAAGTGAAGTTTTGTTTGAATAAATGTTTGAATGTTTATGTGTTGATGAGTGTTTCCATGAAGTTCATATGTTGCTTAAAGTTTCTAAGAATTTCTCTAAGTTGCATGTGTTGTTGAGTGTTTCCATGAATCTCTATGAAATTCATATGTTGTTAAGTGTTTCTATAAACCTTTGTACATGAATAATATGCTGAGATTCTGTACATGAATATAAAGTTAAGTTCTATACTTTATATTGAGGTTCTGAGTAAAGTATGTGAGATATCAATTAAAGACTGATGTTGAAAATAAATATGGGATGATGAAAAGAGTTGTACCTTAAAGTGAATTAGTCTTATATGTCTCATATGCATATGCCCGGCGGGGGTTAGTCCGCGTTGTTACCTCGAAAGGAGGTGTGTCAGATAGTTATAGGAATTGAGTACGAGCATTCAGATGAGAGGTCTGAGCTGGGGGTGCTTCGGCAGTGAGGAACTCACGCCACCCATGATGATCACATGTAGTGTGGGTGACCTTCCTGTGCACCACTATGACACCCTGACTAATCGTGCAAGTTCTAGACCATTGGACTGGGGCTATCTTAACTATTGGTACCAAATGATAAGAATTTGAGAGAATCATGCATCATATAAAAAGAGAAGGATGCATCATATTTTGAAGATGTTATTATCTGCATGTTGAATCTAATTTGTTGCTTAAATTATATTTACCATAAACTTACCCTATGTTTTGTGTTTGTGGTTGACGCCTGCTATGACCTCAATCTAATTGGGCGAGCAGATGAACAGTAAAAGAAGGATTGGCAAGATGATGTCTGAAGAAAGGACTTTGTTAAAGATGATTAGTTGAAGATGTTTGTTGTAATGAAATATTTTGGTGATTTGTACCATGTAATAAAACTGATATCAGTCTGTATTTTATTTTATATTATGTTAGATTTATAAATATCAATCAGTGAGAAAAAATCTTTTGTAATCTTATTATATATATTACTTCATATTTATAAATATTATTCAGTAATGGAAATTTGTGATTTGGTATTTTTACGCAAATCGAAAAGAATTTTCATCAAAAATTAACAAAATACAAAATAGTAAATTTGAGGCGTTACAGTTTGTGGCTCTAGGAGTGAGAATATATGTGATAATATAGTGCAGGAGTCTGTCCTCATGGGTCATGGGGCTAGTGCTAAGCCTAAGCTTTAGCCTCATTTGGGGATCAATCAACATTCCCTTATAGGTGTCTACCTTATTGTACCCTCCTACTTCTTCATCAAACTTCCTTTCTCCCTCAAAGGAGATACCAGCCACAACTTCCCAAACTTCTGGAGTTATTTCCATGGCAACCCCATTTACTTGGGACCTCAGAATCCCATCCATGGAACCTTTGGTATAGGTGTAAAACATCTTCACCAATTCAGGGTAGAAAGTACCCTTCATCTCCACAAATTTTCTTAACCCCTGAGTTTCAAGAAAGGCAGGGAATTGAAAGCCTTCCCTAATGAACCAGTCTAACTCTAGGTATTTGGGGGGGGGGGCACACCAATTTGGTGGCATTGAATTGGAGATAAGTCATTTTGTCCATTTCAGCAGGGAACCAATGATCTAACCTACTAACCACTGGGTTAGAGGTCTTAACTCTTTTAGAGGTAGACATTTTCTAGGACAGGTTTACTAAACAAAGACAGAAGAAAAACACAAAGGTGTTTGAAAGATACGAATGAGAAAAGGTGTGATTTCTTCTTTCAACAAAGGCTGTATTTATAGAGATTTTTGGGCTCCAAGATTTTGAATTTTGAATAAAAGAGCAGTTAGTACGAATTAAATCACTCCAGAGAATTAAAATTTGAAATAGGTGGGAGTTGGGGAGTTACAATTTTCAAGAAAATCTGTCAGATTTTGCAGTAACTCCATGAATAATTGATTATTTCCTTGTGTAATCGATTATTTCGTAGGTAAAATCACATTATGCAGACACAGTAATCGATTAATTCGTAACGTACTCGATTATTTTTGTAAAAATAAACATGTAGAAGATGATGTGTAATCGATTATTTCATGATTTAATCGATTAACATAGAAAGATTTGAATTTTGGAAACATATTGAGGCTTGTGTAATCGATTAATTCGACATGTAATCGATTATTCCAATAAGTTTTGAAATATGAAAAACTGATTCTCAGTAATTTAATCAATTACCATTCACTGTAATCGATTATTCCAGAGAACTTTCACTTTGTAAAAGAATTTTTGACCAGTGTAATCGATTAATTCGATGCTTAATCGATTATCACAGAAAGATTCAATTTTCTGAAAATGGTTTTCTAAGAAGAATAATCGATTATTTTGTTTATGTAATCGATTACATAAGCTCTGTTTTCGTACTAAATCATGATTTAAGTATTTTAATTGATTATTACAGACAAAATCTCAGAAACAATAGTATTATGCAGCACAGCTTTGGAAATTTAGGCTTTTGTGATGATGGATTCAAATGACAAGTCATTTCATATGAAAAGGCACACAACATTCAAGCTAACAGATATTAGATTCATCCAAGATTCCTAGCATGTTTCTAAGAGCATAGAATCTATCTCTAGCCAATGATTTAGTAAATATATCAGCCAATTGGTTATGAGTGTCAATGAAATCAATTTTGATATTACCTTTCTGAACATGATCTCTGAGAAAATGATGCCTTATCTCAATATGTTTGGTCCTTGAATGCATTATTGGATTCTTTGAAATGTTGATAGCACTTGTGTTGTCACATAGCAAAGGTATTTCTTTCAATTCAACTCCAAAGTCTTGTAATTGTTGCTTCGACCATAGACTTTGTGCACAACAACTTCCAACTGAGATATATTCAGCTTTAGTAGTTGACAAAGCAACACAAGATTGTTTCTTGCAATGCCATGAGATTAGTGAACTTCCAAGTAGATGACAAGTTCCAGTAGTGTTTTTTCTATCTAACTTGCATCCTGGAAAGTCAGAATCAGAATAACCAATAATATTAAATGATGCACCTTTAGGATACCAAAGACCAACTTTTGGTGTTGCCTTGAGATATTTGAGGATTCTTTTGACTGTTGTTAGGTGTGACTCCTTGGGATTTGCTTGATATCTTGCACACAAGCACAAACTTAGCATTATGTCTGGTCTACTAGCTGTCAAATACAATAATGATCCAATCATTCCTCTAAATTTTGACTCATCAACCCTCTTTCCATTTTCATCTGAATCAAGATAGGTTGATATTGCCATTGGAGTTGCAGCATCTTTACTTTTCTCCATTTCAAACTTTTTAATCACATAAAGGCAATACTTGGATTGATTGAGAAATGTCCCATTCTTCATTTGCTTCACTTGAAGTCCAAGAAAGAATGTTAATTCTCCCATCATTGACATTTCAAATTCTTTCTGCATAGCTGTAGAAAATTCCTTGCACAACAAATGGTTAGTTGAACCAAAAATTATATCATCAACATATATTTGAACCAATAAGATATCATTCTTATGTCTTTTGTGTTAGTATATGGATGTCCTAGAGACAATCTTTTCATTAAATTAGGACGTACATGTACTTTTCATATTGTGATGAATAAATTATAAGTGCTCTTTATCTTGTTTCATATTTTGTCTTGATATTATTATTAATATATAAGTAACTGGATAAAACCCTTGGAATATAATAGGTATCTCTTGAATATCAGTGATGGGATCACGATCATGAGGATTCATGGATACCAAATGTTTACTCCTAAATTTAAGTTCCTAGTCTAGAGACACTAAGAATGGGGATCAACGATCTCGGGTAAGACTAGCACGGCTTATCTACTTGTATGCAAAGACCTCATGAGCTACAGACATGGAGATGTCTTAGCTAAAGTCGTGGGTGGACTTATAAGGGTATAGCTCGCACTGAACGGACCCACAAAGAGACTTTATGAGGAAATCTCACAGATAGTATCATTAGAGAAGTCTCTTATTATTTGGGTGTGTCTTTCCTTAGACCAGAAGTTTTCACCTAGACTTGTTCTAGAAGACATGCTTTGATTGTATACCTCGTCTGCCTAAAAGATGGAGACACATAAGTATACCTTTGGGCATGTCCTGAAAGAACACGAGTCTAGGGTGACTAGCTGAAGGAATTCGTCAAATCTCTGTGAGAGATTAGGTTATCTGTAAATCGGAGAAATTGGGATGACATTTACAGGACTCGAGGATCTATGCATAATAAAAGAAATCATGAATGATTTGCCTTTAGAGTCAGTAAAATTGGAGACTCCCTATTTCGTATTAAAACTTACCCTAGACCGCAAGGGCTGATACGTTTCCTTACCCTAGGTTTTATGGGAAGGTAACCGAGACGAAAGGAAATACATACGGAAACCAAATAGATTTAATAGGATGATCTTGTCATTTACCTAACTAGTTCTGGGGCAACAAAGCATTGCTAGTGCTCTGTGATGTCATTAAATGGGTAGAGACCTTGTTGGGCCCAAACTCATTTATGTCAGTAGCTATGTTGGGCCTAATGGGTCACACACTAACACTTTATTGTCATGACTTTATAGCATTAAAGGTTTTGGGCCTAATAATGGTTGTTGGCCCAAGAAAGAGTTTAGAAACTTATCTTAAAGAGAAAGGGGCACATGAATGGAGTTAATGGACTTGGATAGTCCAAGACATTATTAATTAATTTAAATAGTTAAATTAATAGTTCTTTAATAATGGTTTTTGAGAAAAATCCCATCTATCTTCCTCCTTTTCACGTGCCCCTTTGTGTAAGTTTTGGCTGAAAATTCAGCCACCAATATCATCTATTGGTGAGTCTCTTAGATAAGTAAAACACTTTAAAACCTAACCTTCTTCTGCTCCATTGGTGCACCTAGCTTGCCTCCTTTGGTGTTTGTTGGTGGCATTCAAGAAGTGTTCTTGAGTCTTGACAAGAAGTGGTGTGGATCAACATTAGAGGGCTTGTATCTTCAAGCTTATTCTTGATCATCAATTTCGAATATAAGCAAGGTAACATCTATGTCCTAAAGAATGATTCTTGAATTGTATGTGTGTTTTCGCTTTGAAAAAATTTTGTTTTTCTTCTCACATGCCTTCAGGCTTCAAGGCCCTATCTTTCATTTTGATGAACAAAGTTTTGTCAACATGACCTCTTGTGAAATATTGTTCAAGCAAAAATTTGCTTAATCTTTCATACCAAGATCTAGGAGCTTGTTTTAAACCATAAAATGGTCTTTTTAAGTTTAAAAACATAGTTTGGATGTTTAAAATCAGTAAAACCACGAGGTTGTTCAACATATATATCCTCCTCAATGTATCCATTTAAAAATGCACTTTTAACATCCATTTGAAAAAGTTTAAAATCCATTAAACATGCATATGCAAGCAATAACCTAATGGTTTCCAATCTTGCAACTGGAGCATAAGTTTGCTCATAGTCAATGCCTTCTTCTTGGTTATAACCTTTTGCAACCAATATAGCTTTATTTCTGACTATGATTCCACTCTCATCAACTTTATTTCTAAAAACCCATTTTGTGCCAATAGGTTTGAGAGAGGATGATCTAGGAACAAGTTCCCAAACTTCATTTCTCTTGAACTGATTTAACTCATCATGCATGTCATGCATCCAATGTTCATCATTTAAAGCTTGATCAATATTCTTAGGTTTAATTTGAGAAACAAAAGCCATATTACAACATAGATTTCTTAATGAAGATCTAGTAGATACTCCCTTTGAAACTTCACCTATGATGTTATCAAGTGAGAGATCCCTTGTTGTTCTCCAATCTTTTGGCTCTTGGATGGGTGTTGATGGTTTCATTTCAGAACTTGGTTCTTCTTTCTCTTTATGTATGGAATCATTAAGCTGAATAAATTCTTCCATAGGATCTGCATTTACATCACACTTCTTTTACTCTTTTGAGGGATTAGACTCATCACAAATCACATGTACAAATTCTTCCAAGCACATTGTTCTTTTATTGAAAACTTTATATGCTTTACTTTGTAATGAATATCCAAGGAAAATTGCTTCATCAGCTTTAGCATCAAATTTTCCAAGTGATTATTTGCCATTGTTTAATACAAAACACTTACAGCCAAAAGCTCTCAAATGAGAAATGTTTGATTTTCTATCTTTGTATAGCTCATAAGGAGTTTTCTTTAAAATAGGCCTTATAAGTAATCTATTCAAAGTATAGCAAACTGTACTTACAGCATCAGCCCAAAAATATTTTGGAAAATTTGTCTCATTAAGAAGAGTTCTAGCTCCTTCTTCAAGAGATCTGTTTTTCCTCTCCACAACACCATTTTGTTGAAGTGTTCTTGGAGCTGAAAAATTGTGGTTAATTCCATTTTCTTCACAGAATTTTTCAAAATGTTCATTTTGGAATTCTCCACCATGATCACTTCTTATTGAGATAATTTTGTTACCTTTTTTCATTTTGAGTAAGCTTGGCCATTTTTCTAAAAGAATGGAAAGCGTCACTTTTGGATTTCAAAAATGGAGTCCAAGTAAATCTAGAGTAATCATCTACAATGACAAGCCCATAATAATTTCCTCCTAAACTAATAGTTCTAGAAGGACCAAACAAGTCAATGTGTAGTAATTCAAGGGGTCTAGAGGTGAAAACAATGTTTTTACTTTGAAAATAATTTTTTGTTTGTTTCCCCTTTTGACAAGCATCACATAGTTTTTCCATTTCAAACTTGAGTTTGGGTAAGCCAATGACTAAATCCTTTTTAATTAGCTTGTTCATATGATGCATGCTAATGTGACTTGCCCTTCTATGCCACAGCCAAGATTCATCAATCTTGCTTATTAGACAAGAAATGTTGTGAAAGAATGCATGATCAATTGAAAGTAAGTAAATATTACCTTTTCTTTTACCTATGTAAATTACTTCACCACTTTGCCCATCACAAATCATGCAGCAATTCTCATTGAATGAGACTTTGAATCCTTTATCACACAGTTGGCTTATACTTAAGAGATTATGCTTTAACCCTTTCACATAAAGAACATTTCAGATTTTGGTTTTGAAGCTATCTCCTATGTTGCGTTCTCCAATGATCTTTTCTTTGTTATTATCTCCATAAGTGACAAATCCTCCATCTTTAAGAGTTAGATTTGTAAGCATAGACATGTCACCTGTCATATGTCTAGAGCATCCACTATCAAGGTACCATAATGAGGATCTAGCTCTTAGACATACCTGCAAGAATCAAATCAGTTTATAAAGGAAGGTACCCAATTGAGATTGGGTCCATAGGGGTTTGTAGTTTTCTTTTTCTTTTGAATCCAAATGCAATCTCCATTAGACACATAGAATCTCCTAGCATAGCATTTGTAAGATGTACGTCCTTTTTCCATACAATAGTTGCATGTTACAGATTTTGATAATTTTCTCAAGAAAGCATTTTGATTGATCTTTGAGTTTTTGAACTTTTTTTGATTCTTCTATTTTGGAGGCACAAATACAGTTTTTCTAAAAGATTTTGAGCCTTGTTTGTACCCAAACCAGAAGTATCTCCAGCATACGTTTGAACACTTAACATTTCAGCCAAGTTGCATTTCCCTTTGTATAGCTTTCTCAAAAGAACAATTAAATCACTGTTCTTGGATAAAAGTAACATGTATTTTTCTCCTTGACTTCTTTTGTAATCATCAAAACAAGTAAAAATGTTGTCAATCCTTTTGTTGTTGTTGTTCTTGTTTTTCCTCAAGAACTTGCTGAACTTCTTGACAATCAAGTTCATGTTGCCTCTTCATCCTCTTCAATTGATTCTTCCACTTCTTCAGACTTTGATGATGTAGCTTTTAATGCAATACTTTTATTTTTCTTTTCTGCATCTTCAGCACAAGTTAGTTGAGACATTTCAAGCTCATATTCAAGTAACTTACGAAATAGTGCACCCATGGACATCTTGGATAAATCTTTTGATTCCTTGATTGTTGTCACCTTTGGTTGCCAAGGTCTTGTGAGACACTTCAAGATCTTGATGTTTAATTTTTCAGCATCAAAGATCTTCCCAAGACCCAGAAGATGATTGACTATATGAGTGAATCTTGTTTGTAGCTGAGAAATGCTTTCTGTGGTGTTCATCTTGAACATTTCATACTCATGGATCAAGGCATGCTTTCTTGATCTTCTAACTTCTTCAATACCTTCATGAGTTATTTTCAGCACCTCCCACATTTCTGTTGCACTTGGCATCTCACTGTTCTAAAATATTCATCAGAAGAAAGTGCAAAGGTAATCATGTTTTTAGCTTTAAAATCATATTGGACAATTCTCTTTTCAATATCTGTCATTTCATCCCATTCTTTGGGAATCATCTCATTGCCAACAGTTTTAATGGGAATCAAAGGACCCTTTTCTATAACATTCTAAGCACCTGGATCATTTGATTGAATAAAGATTTTCATTCTATTTTTCCAAAAACTGAAGTGCTTTCCTTCAAACATCGGAGGACGATTGAGAGAAGCACCTTCTTTGAAGGTTATTTGTAAGGTATGCATTTTTCTTTTTGAAGAAAAGATAGTGATCTTGAATAACTCTCAAGAACCAGCTCTTGATGCCAATTGAAAATAAAGGGAATACTCATAATAACCAAGAGGGGGGTGAATTGGTTAAAACCTTGGTATTTTAAAATTAATTCAAATCAGAGTTCCAGAATCTTTGTCACTTTTAAAGCCAAGAAATCTTTTTACTCAATCAAATAGCTCAGCCCCTTGGAATCAATTTGCTCAAAACATAACTTGTTGAACAACGAATATGAATCCAAGAATCAATGAACAATAAAAGTAATAGAGATAGAGAAACAACACACAAGCAATTTATACTGGTTCACTTCACAACTGAAGCTACATCCAGTTTCTTCTAATCAACACTAGATTAGAGTTCCACTATTATAAATCTTGTTCTTACAAGATTATCACAAAACCTCCCTTTATCAACCCTAGATAAAGAATAGAAATCTAAAACCCTATTAGAATTCTAAGGAGCAAGAATCAGAGAACACTACTCTGTTCTTTAACTAGAGAACCCTTCTCTAGACCTAAGCTAGAAGAACCCACTTACAATAACAATTTACACCAGAAATTCAAAAACGAATTTACACACAAAGATTAAGGAGAGAGACAACCTGATGATCCAATGAATGTAATGCGCATGAATTACCAAATCAGGTTGAATAGTAAAACAAAATCAGCACATGCTTTTCCTTAACCTTGAAAAGTTTCTTGCTTAAGATTCATTCAAAGACCCATGAATGATTTGAATGAAGCAAGAAGTAATAGAACCAGGAAAATCACTTTAAGAGACTTTAGAAAGCTTGTGTATACTCAGAAATACGATTGATCAAGTTCTCTTACAAGCTAAGCCTTCAAATCTATTTATAACAGATTTTATAACTAACTATAATCGATTAAACGCGCCCTATAATCGATTAAAATGCTTCTGTAATCGATTAAATTATCACTTAATCGATTAATCTGTTCAAGAAGGCTTCTGGGTTTCAGCAACGAGCAAAATAATCGATTAAACCGAGCTGTAATCGATTTAGACAGAAAGTTCAGTTTCACAAAATGAACTGTGTAATTGATTACGAGTTTTGGTAATCGATTAAGTCAGAAAATTAGGATTTTCAAAATGAACTATGTAATCGATTACGGATGATGATAATCGATTATTCCAGCAAACCTTAAAAACTGTTTTCAACTATGTAATAGATTACACTATATCAGTAATCGATTAAAAAATTTAACAAAGCAGTTTCAATTTCAATCAAAGGTCAAATAATCGATTAATCCGATAGGTAAACGATTAAATTGTTCATGAAAGTTTTTCCAGATTGAACTAAGAACAAAATAATCGATTATCTTACTTAAGTAATTGATTAAAACAATAAGAAATCATTTTTCCAAAAACCTTTTAATCAGATTAAAACCTTAACCAAAAGAATAAAAACTTTGATGTTTTAGTGAAAAGTATTTAAGCTTATTAATGGATGAATGAATGAATGTGTGGATCAATCATATTGCTTTTCTCTTACATTTGAATCATATAATAGACTTCAAGGCACTCCAAGCATGTTGAAAGCTCAAAACACATTCTTGAATCAAAGTCTTTCACTCTTCATAATTCTCCCCCTATATCCAACAAGACACATCTTGTGTGAGATCAAAAGGTTATTAGCTTTAGAAATGATGTGTTTATGAGAAAAAGAGTTTTCAAGAAGGATATGTCTGTGCATTAACATTCATGCAACTTGGATTGATTGGTAACTTCATTCATTCATTCAATCATCTGTTAAGGATCACACGTTGTGTATTTCTTGAATATTTTCTTTTAGAATTTCTATTTACAACTTTTGTGGTGAAAATCATATAGTTTCTTTCAAGCTTTCTAGAGTAGTGTTCTCTAGGGACAAAAATCGGAGTAGGGTTCTCAGGATCTTTGTGATTTATTTTCTAATAGTATTTTAGAATTCACTTTCTTTGTCTAGGGTTGATAAAAAAGATCACTTGTAATTGCTTGTAAAATAATACTTTTTATTTAGTTAAAACTCTAACCTAGTGTTGGTTGGAAGACACTGGATGTAGCCTCTATGTTAGTGAGGTGAACCAATATAAATTGTTGTGTCTTGTTTTCTATCATGAATATCTTTCATCACTTATATTTGGGTGATCAATATATAACCAACAAGAAGTAGTTCAGACATTACATGCATTCCAAGGTGTATCTTGATTGAAACAAAACTTCTGATTTTGATTAAGGGTGATTGAGTGATACAATCCAAGTTTTAATTCCGCAAATTCTTTTGAAGAAAGTTTTAAAAAAATGTTTTGACCAATTCACCCCCTCTTGGTTATTTGAAGTGTATTCATTATATTTTCAATTGGTATCAAGAGCTGGTTCTTGAGATTTATTCAAGATCACTATCTCTTATAAAGAAAATGAATACCACTCAGATTACTTTCAAAGAGGGTGCCTCCCTAAATCGTCCACCGATGTTTGAGGGAGACCATTTTAGCTTTTGGAAAAAATAAAATGCAGATTTTCATTTAGTCCAACGATCCCAGTGCATGGAATGCTATTGTAAAAGGTCCTTTGGTCCCAATGAAAACTGTTGATAATAAATTGATTCCCAAAGAATGGGATGAAATGACAGATGCTGAAAAAAGAATAGTACAATATGATTTTAAGGCTAAAAATATGATCACCTCTGCACTTTCTTCTTATGAGTTTTTCAGGACTGTTAGGTGTGAAAGCGCTAAGGACATGTGGGAAATGTTAGAGGTTACTCATGAAGGCACAAATGTTGTACGTAGGTCAAGGAAGCATGCCTTGATTCATGAGTATGAGATGTTTGTGATGAACTCCACAAAAACCATGTCTCAGATGCAAACAAGGCTCACTCACATAGTGAATCATCTTCTTGGTCTTGGAAAGACTTTTGATGCTAAAAAGGTAAACATCAAAATTCTGAAATGTCTTACAAGATCATGGCAACCAAAGGTTACAACTATTAAAGAATCAAATGACCTTTCCAAGATGTCTATGTTTGCACTTTTCGGTAAGCTACTTGAATATGAGTTAGAATTGTCTTAATTAACACATTCTGAGAATGTAGATAAAAAAACAAAAGAGTATAGCTTTAAAAGCTGCATCATCAAATGTGGAGATACAAGAAGATTCAAGTGATGAAGATGAAAGTGATGAAAACTTGAACCTAATAGTAAAGAAATTCAGCAAGTTTATGAAGAAAAACAAAAACAAAAAGCTGTCAAAATTCGATAGCAAAAAGGACAGTAACAACAACAAATCTACCAACTTCACATGCTTTGAATGTGGTAAGCCTGACTACATTAAATCTGATTGCCCAGTTTTTCTGAAGAAACAACAAGGTGAAAGGAGGATAAAGAAAGAAGGAAAGTTAAAGAAGGCATATATTGCTTGGGAAAATAATTAATCAACAACATCTGGATCAGCTAGTGAGAATGAACAAGAAGCAAATGTTTGTCCCACTTCAACTATAAGTGATGATGTAGAATACTCTAGTGCTGAATCTGGGGTAAATTCTGAATATGATCAAATTATTGATGCTTTTCATGATATGCATAATGAGGCTCAAACGCTAGCAAAATCAAATAATAAGCTAAAATGAGATCTAAGATGGCACATCACCAAACTTGCAGAAATGCAAAGTGAACTTTGTAAATTGAAAGAAGAATATGAAAAACTTCTTTTAAGTTACAAGGCCAATGGTTGTATATGTCCCTCTTCCTCTTCTAAGGTAGAAAAATGCAAAGTATTACAAGAAGAGTTTGATGATTTCAAAAGAAGTCAAGGAGAAAAGTATATGTTACTACTTTCTAAAAATAGCTACTTGATTGATCTTTTGAAAAAGCTTTATAAAGGAAAATGCAACTTAGCTGAAATGGTAAATGTGCAAAAATATGCCAGAGATACATCTGGTTTGGGTTACAAACAAGGTTCAAAACATATTGGAAAAACCATATTTGTACCGCCAAAACAGAAGAATCAAAGGAGCTTTTATAAATCAAAGTTTAATCAGAATACTTACTTTGGAAAATCATCAAAAGCTGTAACTTGTAACTATTCCATGAAGAGAGTGCATACATCTCATTAGTGTTTTGCTAGAAAATATTATGTTCCTAATGGAGAATGCATATGGGTGCCAAAGAAAAAGAAAATAGCTAACCCCTATGGACCCAACCTTAATTGGGTACCTTTCTTTGCCACTTGATTTGAATTTTGCAGGTGTGTCTTAGAGCAAAATCATCACTATGGTATCTTGATAGCAGCTGCTCTAGACACATGACAAGTGACATATCTATGCTTACAAATATCAAACTAAAAGATGGAGGATTTGTCACTTATGGTGACAATAACAAAGGGAAAACAATTGGAGAAGGAAACATAGGAGACAACCTTAAGACTATGATAAAAAATGTTCTATATGTTGAAGGATTGAAACATAACCTCCTAAGAATAAGCCAACTATGTGATAAAGGGTTCAATGTTTCCTTCAACAATAACTGTCGTTTGATCTATGATAGTCAAAATGGTGAGGTTATATATGTTGGTAAGAGAAAGGGTAGCATATATGTACTTTTCGTTGAGCATGCATTCATTCACAACACAGTTGTCTAATCAGTAAAACTAATGATACATGGTTATGGCATAAGAGGGAAAGTCACTTAAACATGCATTATATGAATAAGCTCATAAGAAAAGACTTAGTCATTGGCTTACCTAAGCTCAAATTTGAGAAGGATAAAATATGTGATGCTTGTTAAAAGAGAAAACAAACAAACAATTCTTTTCAAAGCAAAAATGTTGTTTCTACTACTAAACCCCTTGAATTATTGCATATGGACTTATTTGGTCCTTCTAGAACCATGAGCTTAGGGGATAATTACTATGGGCTTGTCATTATTGATGATTACTCTAGATACACATGGACTTTGTTTATAAGATCTAAGAATGATGCATTCACAGCATTTAGAAAATTAGCCAAGACTATTCAAAATGAAAAAGCTTGTAATATTATTTCAATAAGAAGTGGTCATGGTGGTGAATTCCAAAATGAAAATTTTGAAAACTTCTGTGAGGAATATGGAATCAACCACAATTTTTCTGCTCCAAGAACACCTCAACAAAATGGTGTTGTGGAAAGGAAAAGCAGATCCCTTGAAAAAGGTGCTAGAACTCCTTAGTGAAACAAACTTGCCAAAATATTTTTGGGCTGATGCAGTGAATACTGTTTGCTACACCTTAAATAGACTACTCATAAGACCTCTTTTGAAGAAAACCCCTTATGAGCTGTACAAAGGAAGGAAGCCAAACATTTCACACTTAAGAGCATTTGGCTGCAAATTTTTTGTTTTAAATAATGGTAAAGATTCTCTTGGCAAATTTGATGCTAAAGCTGATGAAGGTATCTTTCTTGGTTACTCTTTACAAAGAAAAGCATATATAATCTTTAACAAAAGAACATTATGTGTAGAAGAATCAGTGCATGTTATATGTGATGAGTCTAACACCTCTAAGGAGCAAAAAGAATGTGATAATGATGTAGGACCAATAGAAGATGTTATGCAGTTTAATGAAAAGCTTAAACATGATTCAAATGATAAAGTGGAACAGTCAACACTTATACAAGAGCACAAGGATTGGAGAACTACTAAAGATCTTTCCCTTGACAATATTATTGGGGAAGTATCAAAGGGAGTTTCTACTAGATCCACTTTAAGAAATCTTTGTTGTACAATGGCATTTGTTTCACAAGTTAAACCAAAAAGCATTGACCAAGCTTTACTTGATGAACATTGGATGATGGCCATGCATGATGAATTAAATCAATTTAAGAGAAATGAACTTTGGGAATTAGTTCCTAGACCCTCTTCTCATAAACCTATTGGCACCAAGTGGGTTTTTAGAAACAAATTTGATGAAAGTGGTATCATCATAAGGAACAAGGCCAGATTGGTTGCTAAAGGTTACAACCAAGAGGAAGGCATTGATTATGATGAAACATATGCTCCAGTTGCTAGATTGGAGGCCATTAGGTTGCTACTTGTTTATGCATGTTTAATGGGTTTTAAATTGTTTCAAATGGATGTTAAAAGTGCATTTTTAAATGGCTATATTGAGGAAGAGATATATGTTGATCAACGTCCTGGATTTATTGACTTTAAAAACCCCAAAATCATGTTTTCAAACTGAAAGAAGCATTGTATGGTTTGAAACAATCTCCAAGGTCTTGGTATGAAAGATTGAGAAAATTTCTGATTGACCAATCTTTCATAAGAGGACAAGTGGACAAAACATTGTTCATCAAGAAAAGAGGCAATGATATTTTGTTAGTTCAAATTTATGTAGATGATGTTATATTTGGTTCATCTAATCAGTCTATGTGCAAAGAATTTTCTATCTCTATGCAGAGTGAGTTTGAGATGTCTATGATGGGAGAATTGACATTCTTTCTTGGACTTCAAGTGAAGCAATTGAAGAATGAAACATTTCTCAGCCAATCAAAGTACTGTTTGGAAATGATTACGAAATTTGAAATGGAGAAGAGCAAAAATGCTCCAACTCCTATGGCTACATCAACATATCTCACTACAATAAAAAGGATACTCAAATATCTCAAATCCATACCAAGAGGTGGATTATGGTATCCTAAAGGTACATCTATTAGTGTAGTTAGATATTATGATTCAGATTTTGCAGGGTGCAAATTGGATAGGAAGAGCACTAGTGGTACATTTCACTTGTTGGGAAGCTCTCTGATTTCTTGGCATTGCAAGAAACAATCCTGTGTAGCCCTTTCTACTACTGAAGCTGAATATATTTCTGCTGGAAGCTGTTGTTCACAAAGTCTCTAGTTGAAGCAACAACTACAAGACTTTGGTGTTGAGCTACAAGAAACTCCCTTGTTGTGTGACAACACAAGTGCCACTAACATGTCTAAAAATCCAATAATGTACTCAAGGACCAAACACATTGAGATCAGACATCACTTTCTCAGAGATCACATTAAAAAGGGTAATATCATAATTGACTTTGTTGAAACAAATAATCAACTAGCTGATATTTTCACTAAACCATTAGCAAGAGATAGATTCTATACACTTAGAAACATGTTAGGAATTCTTAATGAATCTAATATATCATGTCTTGCTTGTTATGTGATTATCTGTATGATATTACATGTCATCTAGCAAAATCATCACATGTGCTAAAATTCCGAAGTTGAATTCATATCTACTGTTCATTCTGCATAATGCCCTGGTTTAATCGATTAGCCCTCGGAATAATTGATTATTTGATGATTAACCTTGACTTAGAGTCATTTTCTGTGATATGTAATCAATTACACTTCATAAAAATTAAATTCTAATTTCTGTTTCGCTTTGTCTTAATTGATTATACTAAGGAAATAATCAATTACAGTTCAAAGGAAACCCTTCTCTGAATCAAAAATTCTTTGTTTTAATCAATTACACTAATGAAATTAACGATTACACTTCATTAAAAACTCTCCTCTAACTCAAATGTTATCTGTCTTAATCGATTACTTCACGGAATAATCGATTACTGGTCTATTATTTGTCTTTATGAAGAACAGAATAATCGATTACGTTGCTTCTATAATCGATTACTTATGGCGGTTTCTAGAACTCTACATATTTTTGGAAAATCTAAACTGTCATATCTCATTTAAAATTCAAAATTTGAATCTGTAACTGAGGAGTTATGGCTTAGGAACGTGTGAAAATAGTTACAAAATTTAAAATTCAAACTTGAGCACAAAATTTTTCTATAAATTTAGCTTTTCTAAAGAGAGAAATTCACACCTAAATTCCTTTTCTCTTCAAGCTTGCTCATTGAGTTTTCTGAGCCTTCTTCCATTCTTCTTCTAGCCCAGATTTCGAAACACTTTTCCTACATCATGTCTACCTCTAAAAGGGTTAAATCTGGAAAAAGAAAGGCTGGAGAGTCATCCAAATCCTTAGGGAACAGATTGAATTTGTGGTTCCTTGAAGAAAAGGATAGAATGACCTATACCCAGTTCAATGCCACCAAAATTATCATGCCTCCTAAATATTTGAACCTTGACTTGTTTGTCAAGGAAGGATTTCAATTCCCTGACCTTCTTGAAATTCAGGGATTGAAGAAATTTGTAGAGCTTAAGGGACCTTTTATCCTGAGTTGGTGAAGGTGTTTTACACCTGTATGAAGGCAAGCATGGATGGGGTAATTCGCTCTCAAGTCAAGGGTGTTCCCATGGTTATTGATGATGAGGTTTGGAATGCTGTGGCTGGCATTTGTTATGAAGGAGTCAGGAGATTCGAAGAAGAAATTGATAGGTATAATAGGATTGACACCTATAGAGGGATGCTTCAAGATCCTCAAGCAAGGTTTAAGCTGAGACTTAGAGTAGGAAGTATGACTTGTGAAGGCAGACTTCTTCACTATATCATTACTCACAACCTCACTCCTAGATCTACAAATTGAAAATGATAAGAACACTTCAAAACAACCAAGAGGGGGGGTGAATTGGTTGAAACATGGTAAATTAAAATTTTCAAATCAGAGTTTCCACAGGATCTTTATCACTTTAAAAATATTTTTGAAACCAAGAATCTTGTATTCAATCAAATTCCTCTGTCAAGAAATCAATAAGCAATTTAAAACTTTCTATGCAATGTAACTTGATTCACAACCAAAGCAATTTAGAGATGAAGAGAAAGGAATAAAGATTAGCCACAAATTTTATACTGGTTCACTTCAAACACTATGAAGCTACATCCAGTTCTTCCACTCAACACTAGAGTAGAGTTCCACTATTGCAAATAATATTCTTACAAGATGTTACAAGCATCTCTTTATCAACCCTAGATAAAGTTCAGAAGTCTAAAACACTATTAGACCCTTAGAGACCAACCCAAAAACTGAGAACACTACTCAACAACCCTTAGAGAAACACTATCTCTAATCTTCATGTAAGAACCCAATTTACAATAAGCTAATCTTTACAGAAATCAATTAAAAGATTTACACCTTCAAAGAATAAGGAAAGATTTCACCTGATAATCCAGAAAACATATGCATGTGAATGATTTAATAGGTTGAAAGAAAGATTACAGACTCAATGCATCCCTTTCCTTATGCTTTGAACCTTAATGATGCTTCACTTCTTTAAGATCAAAAACCCATACAAATTTGTAAAGCCAAAATGCTTTTAGAAACCCAGAAATAAACTAAAGAAAGCTTAGTAGTGTTTGTGATTGCTCAGATTTCGAAATTCTCAAAAATTTATTAAACACAGAGCAAGAGGTTCTATTTATAACAGCTTTCTAACTGAAAATAATCGATTAAACACGCTCCTGTAATCGATTATTTCGCATATGTAATCGATTAAATCAAGAATGTAATCGATTAAAGTGCTCTTGATATGTTCTGGGTTTGAGCTATGAACAATGTAATCGATTATTCCGTGAAGTAATAGATTAAGACAGACAGTCCTGTTTCTACAAATGCACTGAGTAATCGATTAAGAGAGACAATCCTATATTCTCATATGTACTAAGTAATCGATTAAAATGATATGTAATCGATTAAATCAGCAGAACATGTAATCCATAGGCATAGATGTAATCGATTACGAACTCATGTAATCGATTAAGACAGTCAGTAAGATTTTCATTTTAGCCTATGTAATCGATTAATTCTATATGTAATCGATTACAATGTTCTTGACTTGTTTTCCAGAAGGCACAAAGAACAAAATAATCGATGCCATCAATGCTGTAATCGATTAATGCAGGAAAACATCATTTTTCCAAAAACTTTGCTTTTTAGATGCCTTACTTGTTAATTGCTTTTACTTACACCCTCAATCTAACAATCCTAGATGAATGATTATGCATGATATGCTCTTGGATTATCAGATTACACAACTTCCCTTTTTACATGAATCAAATTGATCTTCATAGCTTCTTTGACATTTTTTCAATGAGGCATGTTGAAAGCACAAAACACCAAAGCTTGATCCTTGTCCATTTATGCATAGCTCCTCTTGAATCAACACAAATCATGCACAAGCCACTGATGATGACCTACAGCTTGTGTATGACATCAAGTCCTCTACTCAAATGAACTGGCCACTTGTGTTTGTTGAGACTATGCTGAAGGCAAATAGGTTGATCAGCTATAATTTTCCATATGTTGTATTAATCTCTAGGTTTATTGATTACTTTCATATTGATGTCTCTGATGAGATTGTTGACAATACCACTGATCTTGTTAGTCTCATCAAAACCAAGCATCTGCAAAAGCTTGGTTTGACAAAAACACCACAAGGGTGGCAAATGGTTGGTCAACTGCAACAAGCTGAAGGTGCTGCTGAAGTAGAAGGGGATGATGATGAGGAAGCTAAAGCTGAAGAAGGTGCTGCTCACCAATACTCTCCATTTGAATCACTTATGATTCAAAATATGGATGCCTTACTCTCTCTCTTCATCATGAACATAAGGCTGAGACTAATTCATCTTTGGAAGATATGAAGACTAGGCTAGAAAACATAGAAGCTAGGCTTGTTTTGGATGATTTTGACAAACTTAGCTAGCTTTTCATATTTTCTTGCTTATGGTTTGCTTAGGTTTTGTTTTAGTTTATGTTTGTTTCAATTACTTATGTTCTGTTTTATGATTAATGTATTGAGTTTTTTTTTCATTAATGAAATGCAGTTTATTTTCCTAGTTGATATTCTTCTTACCTCTGTTGATGTATTGATTTTTGTCTTTAATCAGCTAAATAGGGGCATAAATAATAAGATAATTGATGATTGATTAATGATTAATGCTGATGCTCTGTTTTGCTCTGTTATTTGTTTAACAAATGTACAAATGTCTGAGTAAGGGGGAGCAAGTTGTTATGAAATGCATGGATACTTGACAATCAATATACTTGACACTTGTTCTTGGAAAGAGGCTAATTTGTTTCAGGTTAATATCATAATGCTCATTCCTACCTTTCATCCCTCAAGGAAGTTAAAAGCTAAACAAATGATCAATTAAATTTGATTTAAATTTGGCATGTTCAAAGCTAAAAAAGGGGAGATTGTTAGATACAGGGAGATTTGGGAGCAAGTTTATCAAAGCAAGGCTGAAGTATTTGGTTTGAAGTTTTAGCTTTTTACATGCCATATCAAATTGAAGGCATTTGTAATTTGTCTAAGTGGTTCAAGTACATTGGTTAGTGATCTTTGCATTGCATTTGCAGATTTCATATTACATGCATTCATATCTAGTAAATAGGATTAAATATTTGCATTTGAAAAGAAAATCTCATGGCTTATGGTTTTGGAAAAATTAGATCGTGCACTGCTTTAATCGATTACCATTCTTATGTAATCGATTACATGCTTGTGTTTATTTCTGGAAAAGTCATGAAGAACACTTTAATCGATTACCATTCTTCTGTAATCGATTACCAAATGTATTTTACGAATTAAGCATGCCTACTTTAATCAATTACCACTCATTTGTAATCGATTACCAATGCTTATTTGGAAAATAGTCTGGCTGCTTTAATCGATTACCATTCATATGTAATCGATTACATAGGCTTAATTCTCACCTAAGCTTATCTGCTTTAATCGATTATCAGTATTCTGTAATCGATTATTAAAGCTTACTTTCACATATCATTGACTGCTTTAATCAATTACATCACGTATTAATTGATTATCTTGTTCGTGAAAGATTTTCCAGAAAGCTCAAGAACAAATTAATCGATTATCTTGTGGATTAATCAATTATATATGTTAAAATAATCGATTACCATAACGGATTAATCAATTACATTCTGTTAAATCAGTTTTCTATTTAAAGCTTTATGGGTCTGCACTTTAAAAATAGGCTTGAACAAGTTAAGTACGAACCATCCTTTGAGATTGAGATTGAGATTTAGAAAGAGTTCTAAGTGCATTCAAAAGAGCAAGATACTGATTTACTAAGAGAGACACATCTTGTGTTAGATCAAAAGGTTATTGGCTTTAGAAATGATGTGTTTGTGAGAAAAAGAGTTTTCAAGAAGGATATGTCTGTGCATTGACATTCATACAACCTGGATTGATTGGTAACTTCATTCATTCAATCATTCAATCATCTGTTAAGGATCACAGGTTGTGTATTTCTTGAATCTTTTCTTTTGGAATTTCTGTTTACAAATTCTGTGGTGAAAATCATATAGTTTCTTTCAAGCTTTCTAGAGAAGTGTTCTCTAAGGATAAAGATCGGAGTAAGGTTCTCAAGATCTTTGTGATTTGTTTTAAAATAGTGTTTTAGAATTCAGTTTCTTTGTCTAGGGTTGATAAAGAAGATCATTTGTAATTGCTTGTAAAATAGTACTTTTGATTTAGTGAAAACTCTAACCTAGTGTTGGTTGGAAGAAACTGGATGTAGCCTCCATGTTAGTGAGGTGAACCATTATAAATTGTTGTGTCTTGTTTTCTATTATGAATATCTTTCATCACTTGTATTTGGGTGATCAATATATAATCAACAAGAAGTAGTTCAGACATTACATCCAAGGTGTATCTTGATTGAAAGAAAACTTCTGATTTTGATTAAGGGTGATTGAGTGATACGATCCAAGTTTTAATTCCGCAAATTCTTTTGAAGAAAGTTTTTAAAAGACTATTTTAAGCAATTCACCCCCCTTCTTGGTTATTTGAAGTATTTTCAGTAGTGACAGACAATGGAAGCAATTATGTATTGGCTGGTAAGAGTTTAAGACAGAATCTAATTTTAATGTCCAACACTCTAATTTCTAATTTTATTTTGTGTTAGGAAATTTTTTGGAAAGCACAAGGCCGCATATATTTTTGACTCCTTGTGTTGCCCATTGTTTGGACTTGATTTTGGAAGATATTGGCAAGCTTGCGAAAGTTAAAAGGACAATACAAAGAGGAATCAGTCTTGTTGGTTTTATTTATAACCACTCACTGGCGTTAAACACAATGTGAAAGTTCACAAGCAAAATAAAATTGGTTAGACATAGAGTTACAAGATTTGCAACCACATTCCTCACATTACAAAGGTTGAATAAACAAAAGAACAACCTAAGAATGATGTTTACTTCTGATGATTGGTTGAAGTCTAAGACTGCAAAGGACCCTAAGGGTAAAAGGGCAGCTGGGACTGTTCTTATGCCGTCATTTTGGAATGATGTGGTGTATTGTCTCAAGGCAATGGGGCCTCTTGTACGAGTTATTAGACTTGTTGATAATGAAAAAGGGCCAGCAATAGGATACATATATAAAGCAATGGATAGGGCCAAGGAAGCTATTCGAAAGTCTTTCAATGGACTTGAAGAAAGATACAAGGACATCTTTGATATAATTGATAGAAGATGGGAATGTCAACTTCATCATCCATTGCATGCAGAATACCATTTTTTGAACCATGAGTTCTTTTATGCTAATCCAAGAACGGGTTTAGATCCACAAGTGATGGATGGACTTATTAAGGTAATTAAGAGGCTTAGTGAAAATAGTCAAGAGGCGGATATGGCTATGAATGAAGTGTATAAATACAAGAGAGCCGAAGGTTCTTTTGGTGTTCAAGCTGCAATTAGACAAAGGAATACAGTAGCTCCAAGTCAGCAAAAATGCATTTGAGTTTTTTATCATTTTAAAATTAATTTTTTATTTTTTTAAAAAATGCTAATAAGTTAACATCTCAATGGTGGAGAACATATGGTGCACACACTCCACATTTGCAGAAAATCGCAATTAAAGTGTTGAACTTGATGTGTAGTTCATCTGAAAGTGAGCGCAATTGGAGTACATTTGAGATAGTAAGTTAAGTATGAATTGTAAAGTTAAGTATGAATTGTATAATTTTTTTAATTGATTCCTATAATGAATAAAAATAATTTTTATTTTATTTTTTGAAGTATAAAATAGATTCATTCGAAGAGGAGAAGTAGACTTGAGCATCAAAAGTTACAAGATTTGGTTTTTATCAAGTATAATCAAGTACTTAAAGAACACTTTGACAACCATGATTTGATTGACCCCATTATCCTAAATGACATTGATGATAATAATGAGTGGTTGTTGGGAGATATTGGTGGAGATGAAGAAGAACATGCTGGAAATGAGTTAGTTTTTGAAATGATACATTCACTTAGGGAGAAGTTGGAGCTGCAAGTGGGGCTGACCAACCTTTAAAGTATACCAGGCAGCAATCAAGATTGCATAATCAGCCTATACAAGTGCCTTCAAACTCAAGGGGACAGGTAAAGAGAAGGGCAATCATTCAAGAAGAAGAAGAAGAAGAAGACGATGAAGAAAATGAAGTGGAAAAAGAAGAGATTTACAGCTTAGAGACAAGTGAAAGTCAAGATGAAGACTTAGAGATTAATGATTGCAATTCTGATTA
>PYAF01006091.1:256214-292303 GCA_007407185.1 Glycine tomentella
TTTTTTTTTTTGGGGGGGGGGGGGAGGATTATGTTTGTGAAGTTTATATATATAATTCAAATTTCAGAATATATTCACTTATATATTTCGTTGTAGTGGTGTAGCGCTACCCGCTATATTTTTAGGGGTGGCCGCTACGCACCACTATCCAAGATTAATAAGTATAATGTCTCTAGATAAAATGGAATCAATTTGTTACAATGTCTATATTTAAATTTAATTGTGGCTCATTTGAAACTATAAGAAGGAACAACCTCTTCTAAACTTAACTTTGCATCTGCAAAAGGTGTATCCATTTGTTTGAACTATGAAGTGTAGTGGTTGCAATTATCCTAGAGTCTTTGTGTTTCTGGAACTTTTTCTATTTGCAGCTAGAGTAGAACTTCTTTAATATAAATTTTAAAGGATTCTAGTCATAATTATCCTTTACTTTTTTCTGCAATACCAAAATGATTGATTTGAAAGAATTGTCCTTGGTCAGTGGAAAAGCTGCATGGATGGCTTACTTGGTAAGCTTTTTATATGGACTACAGTAAGATTTGGTTATGCATTTCATATCATCACCAACCATTGTTTCAATCCTTATCTTCTTCCATCTTTATTTTCTGTCCATTATTTCTTTACCAAGTGTGTGCTCTGTTTGACCGCATTTGTGCAGGCATTGAATTTTTATTCTGTTCATTCACCTTAAGACAATAATGGGGTCTGTTTGCTCGGCTGAGAAAAATAAAAACAAAGACAGATAATTTTGCTACTCTTTGTGACATAGGTTCAAATTACTGGAATAATGACTATGATAGAAAAAATGGACACTTACTAATGTCTGGGCAACTGGGAATGTGCAATGATCCTTATTGTACTACTTGCCCTACCTACTTCAATGCTTCTCAGCAAAGAAATCGAAAACCTTGTTTTCTTACTAGTTATACACCTTCTGTTCTGTTTGAGTACTAGCTATAATTATTGTAAGAAGAGAAGCTGATACTATGTGTTCTTTGCATATGTTTTCTTACCAGTTATATAACCTCTGTTCTGTTTGAATACTAGTTGTAACATTTTACAATGAGAATATATTTTTTTAAAATAAGGGTTTTTTGGGGGAGAGGGTTAATGTTGTGGATGGTTGATTGTTTTCTTGTTTTCCTAATCTTTTGAGTGAAGTAGTTTACTTAGAGCTTATGTTAACTGATATTAGCATTATTCTGTGAATATGATTTTACTCTAAGTCTTCCTATAGTACCAGAGTTTTGTAACACCTAATTTCCCTCATGCTTTGCTATCTTTGAATATTTTTTTGCAATTGATCAGAGCTTATGTTACCTGCAATTAGATTCAAAGCATGTTATAAGAAAAAGTACTTATTAAATGTCTTGTAACTTAATCCAAGTGTATTACTTTATGCAGTCTAATAATGTGTTCTTGTTTTCCACCTGTAGAGTGTGACCAACAAGAATGCAGAGATATGTATTGTGTTTGCGCCAGTGCTTTAAAGATGATAGGCAAGCCCTTAACCAAAAAGGGAGGATTCTAATTGAGTGCATTGCAATGAATGCTATTGCAATGAGGAAAACAATTAAGAAATATGATAAAGTATGCATGAGCTGAGAGAATTGCTACTTAATGTTTCCCCCCTTTCATTTACACTTCTTTGATTTAGTGTTTTTGGGTTCATTCCATCCTTTTCTATAAATAATATTGATGATATTAAATATAAATTAACATAATAAGAGGGAAGATTTCTTGACGGGAAATAGACTACAAAGAAAGAGGATAAAACTAATATCAAGTAAATTAAACCTAAGATTTTTATCCTCTTTTTGTACCTTTCTTTCGTATCTTAATATCTTTTTTTACTTATTTAAAAAGTCAATATCTTAATATCTTAATATCCTTTATGTCACAAGCATTCTTGTATTGAGAAAATATACCAAACTACAACATACAGAGCTCAAAAACTACTCAAATTGTGACCAAGCTCTAACTTATGCAATGTGTTATTTTCTTAAAAATGCCCATTTTTTAATCTGGAATGCAAAATAATAATTCAAGAAAGTCCATGTATATAACACAATTGTATAAATGACTAATCTATTTTTCTCATGCTACAGGGACTGGCAACCAGTGAATCTAGTTATGTTTTTCTCCCTGGTGACAATTATCCTTATTGGTTGGCTCATACGACTGAGGGACGTTCAGTGTCTTTCACTGTGCCAGAGGATTGTCGCATAGAGGGAATGAATTTGTGTGTTATTTATTTATCAACCCGTGAAAACAGAGCGACTGAATGTCTTATTAGTGTCATAATGGTTAATTTCACAAAGTGCAACATCCAGATATACAAGCAAGACACAGTAATTTCTTTTAATGATGAAGACTCGCAAGACATAATGTCACATTTGGGATCTGGAGACAAGGTGGAGATTTTTGTGACTTTCGGGCATGGATTGGTCGTCAAGAAGGCAGCTGTCTATCTAATGTATGATGAATCAGTTGACATGAAAATGGAGCCTTCTCCTGAGCCGCCATAGAAATATCCCTTTGTAAGATTCATAAAGAATATTGTATCTAGTAAGAATCAAGAGCAGTAGAGGTTTCAACCAATTTTTACTGCACATGCCAAAGTCATAGTAATAGGATTCCCATACTTTTTCTTGGAGAGAGGAGGGAATTGAATAACATATGTTAAATATATATAAAGGGGAATTTCATTAATAATGTTCGTAGAATCTTGTTAAGAGTTCATGTCCCATTGTGCTAGGCCTCATGGTTGATGGTCGCTAGATATAATGTGATGCAATAGAACCGTAGCAAATATTTGGTGGATAAATGTGTTGTATATACTGTTTTAATCAACCAACTTTGGGTATTTATAATCAATAAAACATGTTATAATATTGAATGTGCTCCTGCACAATACCGCCAAATCACATGTTGCAATAAAATTGTAAAACCACCACCTAGTTAAAACAACTTTTTAAACTCAAATGAAGAAACCATGATCCTGCATAAAAATAAAAACATCCACCTCAGTAAAGAAAAACCCTTGATCTCTGCAACATTCCAACTACAACTACACAGACCTTTGAAACGATAATTTAATTGGACAACACACTTGATATGGAAATTATGACACTGTCACCCTCAGCCTTTGTGCACACAACATATAAGATGAACTAAATCTTGAACACATTAAAACATATAAAAGCATGGTTGAACCGTTGTGATAAAAGAACTCGAAGACACAGGTGCACCAAATTTGTGAATCTGGTCTGTGAGAAAGCTAGTGCAGAAGAGTTGATATATGACTTAATATCTCTATGTGAGAAAGCAAGTGACACCAATTGCATACATCAGCCAATGTGTATAGTTTTTATCACATGAACCAAACCTCTGTTGGGTTTTTGCTCTTTCAACAAAGGCAAATAGGGCCTAGTGTGTAAAAAGAGTCTAAGAAACTTAGAGCCCGTTAACACTTAAGGATTAGGTTTTCTAGAAACCCATATATATACTACACTTAACCCTCTCTAAAGAGAAAGGAAAATCACAGAGGCTAAGGCAAGATCATCTCCTGATAGTGAGAAAGTGCCCACACACTATCCCTTTTCTCCTTGAGAGATAGTCTGGAAGGTCTGCCATCAACAGACTACAAGGAGATCAATTGTGCAGTGACGCAAAAATTCTAAGGCGTGAGAGATCATCAAAGATCAGTATTCCAAGAGGTAATATTCCTTGTGTGTTTACGAAACAATGAAGAGTCGATAAGGATACCAATATACTAGGTTCTTAAATCGCTTCCGCATAAATCCAATAGATCCTACAATTGGTATCAGAGCCTGGCTGTACATTGGTATGTGAATCTAGTTTCACTATTCATGTAATTAGTTGCTTCGTGAAATATGGCACCTAGGATTCTATATTTGTTGATCATATGTATTGTATGTTTATTTTTATAATTCTTTTCATAAAAATCTATGTTTTATTTGGTTTTCAACTTTAATCCATGGTAGAGATTTGAATATATTTTCTTAGGTTGTAACAAGGAGGCTAATCCCGTATGATTAGGTTTCCTCCTTGATTTTTTTTCTTGTATTTTTTTTTGGATATTATACAAAAGTTGTAATAAAAGAAGATCAAGAAGATGCAAAAAGAAGGACTGTCCTTCCCCTGGAGTTTCGTCCTGAGATGAGTTCGAGTGACGGCGCAGTGGACGTGACGGCTAGGGTTTCTGAAAATTGACTTAGGATTTCTTGCCAAAGTTTGGTTTTTTGGGACATTGGGCTCATGGCTACCATAAAGGGGCTTGAAACAGAACCTATGGATTGAAAGGAAGAAGAATATGGGATGAAGCGATTTCAGTTCTCATTTGTAACTTTATTTATTTTTTTATTTTCTTTTCTCTAGGAAACCATGGATTAAAGTCTAATTTATAATTGCTTTATTTTTATGAGTGGATGAATTATATGATATGATAACATGCTTATTGTGATAACATGTCATATAGAATAGGTGGTGCCATATTGTTGCATAACTTGAAAATTACATGAGCATAATAGCTATTTTGTCATTCCACGACTAGTATGATAGTTATTATAGGATTGATTCAAAATTATTTTCAAATATGAATTAAAATTATTATGATTTTTGTTAAAAAAATCCAGATTAATAATTGAATTAATTAATTTTGAATAATGAAAATCAAGACAAATAATCCAAATTATTTCTTAAGAGAACTGTTTACATTGCGAGTAATTTGTGGGTCTTCTAAAATGGTCATGTGTTAACACACGCTGCATACCACAATCATGTATCATGATTGTGTGGAGCATATGCTGCCTATCATGATCGAATTTTAGGACCTTAATGATTTCAAAATTTCGATAAGCTAAGCTTACACGTTCATCGGCTTGCGACTGCTTACATAATTTTTGAAATCAAACAAAGAATACTCAAATTTAAACAATTCTTTAAATTGGAAAATTCTAAATGTCAAAATATTGAATGGGTGAAGGTTTTAAATTAAGTTACGGGCTCCGATTGTGGGTTTATTAGTGAAATGGTTATCGCTGAAGCCCCATCGGATAAGGATAATCGAATTTCGCTAGATTAAAGCTTAATATTTTCAAAATTTTAGTAAAGTTTTGTACGACCCATCGTCGGCAACACTTAGACACTAAAGATAATTTTGAAAGTAAATAATGGTTGAATACATTCAACTTTAGTAAAGTTATTAACCCTCCCATCGAGGCTCTGGCAATAGAACTAAAGGCCCAAAATAACAATATTAGTTTTACAAGTAATTTGCCCATCGTAAGCCTTGTAAAGATAACTAATGGATTGTTGAAACTATAAACGAGTAGTAGTTATTAGAATCTACTAGCACTATATTCGTTTGTTGTTATTCTTGTTTGTAATTAGTGTGCTTGTTTTTTCAGAAAAATGTCTTCATTCAATCCTTTAGCTACTATCTTAAGCCAAAAACCTATAGATGGTACAAACTACAAACAATGGAAAATCAATTTAGATATTGTTCTTCAATATGAAAATCTCAATTTTGTTCTGACCACCCCTATGCCCGCGCAGCCCGCTGAGGATGTGCCTAAGGCAAAAAAGACACGTTTTCAGCAGGAGAAGGCAAATGTGGCAATTCGCTACTATATTTTAGCCTGTCTCGCCAATCACCTTCAAGAGCAAGTGAGCATGATTGAGAGTGGAGCAATGATGTTCCAGACTCTTGATGGCATGTTTGCCACGTCTAGTAGCTCTGCTAGGCAGAATGCAGACACTAAGACAGTTATGTCTGGAGGGAGTGTGCAGGATCATTGTCTGGCAATGATAGCAAACTTCAAAAAGGTTGATGAAGACCATGGGATCAGATTTGAACAAGAAGTAAAAGTTGACCTTCTCTTGCAATCACTGCCTGAATACTTCAATCAGTTCAAGATGAATTATAATATGAATAAGATGAATCTTGACCTTACTCAGGTGATGCACGAGCTTGAGAGTGCTGAACAGTCTCTAGTCAAGCAGGGAAGTGCCCTTTTTACTGTGAGAGTTTTGTGAAACCTAAGGGGAAACCCAAGGGAAGGAACAAGAACAAAAAGAAGAAATCAGGTATTCCAGTAGCCAAACTAGTTGCAATGAGCAGCCAAAAGGCAAGTACTTCAAGATGCGAAAAAAAAGGGCATTGGAAGAAAAATTGCCCACGTATGAATCAACCAAGTATGGGTAATTTACATGTGATTGAAGCTTCTTTAGTGGAGAATTGCAATGATAAATGGATCATTGATTCAGGAGCCACTAACCATGTTTGCTACTCTTTGCAGGGGTTCAAACATAGCTTGCCTTTAAGTGAAGGACAAAGAGTTTTAAAGCTTGGAAATGGGGAACTTGTGTCTGCACTAGTAGTGGGACAAGTTATTTTATCTTTTGATAATTGCAGAACTTTGGTTTTACAAGACTGTTTATTTATTCCGAATTTTTAGAGGAATTTAATTTCTGTTAGTTGTTTGATTAAACATGGTTTGACAGTTCAGTTTAATTCTTCAGTTTCAATAAGAAGTTCATCTTCTTTTATTTGTTCCAATGACATTATTAATGGTCTTTATTTCCTTAGTTCTGTGCCCTGTGAAATTAATCATGTTGAATTAGGGGATGTTGAACATGTTCATTCATCAAAGAAAAGAAAAGTTTCCAATGAAACTTATCTTTGGCATTTTAGACTGGGTCATATTAACTCTAATAGGATACAAGGTTTGGTCAATAGTGGGATTTAAAATCCCTAAACTTTGAATCGATACCAGTTTGTGAATCTTGTTTAGAGGGTAAAATGACTAAGAGATCTTTCAAGGCTAAGGGAAATCGTGTCACACTTCAGCTGGAATTGGTACATACTAATGTATGTGGACCAATAAATGTCCAGGCCAGAGGAGGGTATCAGTATTTCATCACATTTACTGATGATTACTCTAGATTTGGACATGTGTACCTGATGCGTCACAAGTCTGAAGCTTTTGGAAAATTCCAAGAGTTCAAGGCTGAGGCAGAAAAACATCTTGGTGTTCAAATTAAGACTCTTCAGTCTGACTGAAGGGGCGAATACCTATTTGGAGAGTTCAGGTCTTACCTGACCAAAGTGGGGATAGTTTCACAATTATCTTCTCCAGGGACACCCCAGCAGAATGGAGTTGCTGAAAGGAGAAATAGAACCTTTTAAAAATGGCAAGATCTATGCTCAGTTATTCATCTCTTTCTGATTCATTCTGGGGATATGCCTTAGAAACTGCTATGTACCTTTTGAACTTAGCTCCGTCCAAGTCGGTTTCAAAGACACCAATAGAATTATGGAAAGGGTGTAAGCCCACCATGAATCATATTCGGATTTGGGGTGCTCCGGCACATGTCTTACAACAGAAGCCAAATAAGATGGACTCGCATATAGAAGTATGCATGTTTATAGGCTATCCTAAAGGAACCAGAGGTTGGTTGTTTTATAGTCCGAAAGAAAAGAAGGTCATAGTGAGCATTCACACGAATTTCTTAGAGGAAGACTATATGGCAAATTATAAGCCAAGAAGTAAGGTTATTCTTGATGAGCTAGTCTCAGATCAAGTTTCACCTCAACCTTAGGCGGTTCCAGCTTTTGTTCCTATGGTTTTTCAAAGAGGGGAAAATATACCTGTAGTTGAACACACACAGGAACCAGATTTAGAACCAGAAGTTCAGCATGATGTTCAACTAGTGGAACCTGTAGAAATGCAAGTACCACTTATGAACAAACAAAATCAAGAATTGGTTAATCCACGTAATGAGGTTCCTCAAGAAATTGTTAATCCACCTAATTTGGATCGTCCTGTAGATGCACAACAACAAGTGCGGAAAAGTTGTAGTGGGGGATTGATTCGTAAACCCGCAAGATTTCTCTTGTTGGGCAAATCATATCAGGATGTTATCATTAAAGAAGATGTGATCCCACGAGTTATGACGAGGCATTAGGAGATGTTGATGCTCAGGAATGGCTTGAGGCTATGAATCGTGAAATGGATTATTTGTATTCCAACTCAATTTGGTCTCTTGTAGATGCACCAAAAGGGGTAAGACCAATTGGGTGTAAATGAATCTACTAGAGAAAGAGAGGATCGGACAGGAAGGTTGAAACCTTCAAAGCTAGATTGTTTGTGAAAGGGTACACCCAAATAAAAGGTGTGCATTATGAAGAAACCTTTTCGTCGGTTGCCATGCTCAAGTCCATCCGGATTCTCTTAGTTGTTGCAGCAAATATTGATTATGATATTGACAAATGGATGTCAAAACTGCTTTTCTAAATGGAAATTTGGAAGAGGATATTTATATGCAACAACCAAAAGGGTTCATAGCCAAAGGGCAAGAAAACATGGTATGCAAGTTGCAAAGGTCTATTTATGGACTTAAGCAAGCGTCCAGTTCATGGAACATCAGGTTTGATCAAGCCATTAAGTCTTATGATTTTGAGAAAAGTCCCGATGAGTCGTGTGTGTACAAAATGATCCAAGGGGAAGCAATATCTTTTCTGGTGCTTTATGTAGATGATATATTCCTTATTGGTAATGACACAGAGGTATTATCGGGCATAAAGACCTGGCTGAGCAATCATTTTGATATGAAGGACCTAGGAGAAGCCAATTATATTCTTGTTATTAAACTCTTATGACATCGTAAGAATTGGGTATTGGCATTATCCTAAGCTAATTACATCGACAAAATACTTGCCAGGTTCAGCATAGAGAATTCCAAGAAGGAAATTTTACCCTTCAGGCATGGTATTCATCTCTCCCAGGAGTATTCTCCTAAAACTCCTGAGCAAAGAGAACGCATGAGTAGGATACTATGCTTCAGCAGTAGGTAGCCTTATGTATGTTATGCTGTGCACCTGACCAGATATCTGCTATGCAGTGGGAGTAGTAAGTCGGTACCAATCTAATCCTGGAGAGGAACACTGGATAGCAGTTAAACATATAATTAAGTATCTTCGAAGAACGAGAGATTATATGTTGGTTTATTCAAGTGGGAGTCTTGAAACCGTTGGTTACATAGACTCAGATTTCCAAGGAGACACTGACTCAAGAAAATCAACTTCAGGCTATGTGTTCACTCTTAATGGTAGGGCCATCTGTTGGAGAAGTATCAAACAGTCATATGTGGTTGACTCTACCACTGAGGCTGAGTATGTTGCAACATCAGAAGCTGCAAAGGAAGCCGCATGGTTGAAGAAGTTCTTTATGGATCTTCAGGTGATACCAGGTGCTAGCCGTCCTATCATAGTTTATTGTGATAATAGTGGGGCAATAGCACAATCCAAGGAACCACTGTGTCACAAAAGGCAAAAACACATAGAGAGGAAGTATCACTTGATCCGAGACATCATTGAAAGAGGAGACACAGTGGTAACCAATATAGCATCAGAAGGAAACCTTGCTGACCCTTTTACAAAGAGTTTGCCTGAACGCATGTTCGAGAGGCATGTTACATCTTTGGGTCTTAGGAGGATTTCAGATTTGTTGTAGCTTTAGGAGCTTGTTTTTTATTTTGTTACTTTTGTGCCTTTTGTGCAAGACATTATGACATTGTATTTTTTTCTGAAAGTTTTAAATGAGGTATTATTCATTTATTTTGCACACTATTTACAAACACCAACTTCTGGATCAATTGTGCAGTATATGATCATATGGATACGTTCATGAGGACTTGATCATAGGTTCTCATAATTGATGAACAGATTCAATGAACAGATTCACAGCTATTAAATAAAGTTGGACACTTTATTTAGGATGCAATATTTTATGAAATGGTTTTGTCCGAATCATTATAAAATATTGGTGTGAATTAACATTCACATTGAAAGGATCAAGGAGAGATTTGATTAAGGGTGTTTTTCTGTCATAAGGTATCAAATCTCTAGATAACTATAGTTATAAGATTGCTCTTAAATCTGAGTTTATTTTAAATAGGTAATCAAATAGTTTTCATTCTTTGATTTACCAACGGGTGAGGTGCAATCTATTGACGACCAATAACTCGGTATTTTGGGAGTGAGATTATTTGATTATCGGTATTTATGAGATAAACAATATGAACTTTGTAGGAAATGTTCCCTTGCTATGTTTCGATACTTGGGTATTGAAGACACTGGCCAATGCATATAATCCATTAGAGAAACTATCATAGTCAAGGGAATAAATAATTGATTGGGTAACAGAAAACTTATTAATCAATTATAGACATTCTACAAAGGGGTGATGCATATACATGTTATATATATGTTATTAATCTTGGAGTTTGAGTTCGGGCTTTTAGTGGAGTAGCACCGAATTAGATAATCATTTGTTGATTATCAGGAGCCTTGATTAATAACAGCTGGTAGATCCCCAGGCTAGCTCAAGATAAGGGATGGGAAATTTCAGTTGATGATGACTAGTGAGTTACATGGTCTTGGGCTTTAGGCTCAAGTTTGTACTTAAGAGCAAGTGGGAGATTGTTGGGTTTTTTCTCTTTCACTAAAGCCCAATAGGGCCTAGTGTGTAAAAAGAGTCCAAGAAACCTAGAGCCCATTAACACTTAAGGGTTAGGTTTTCTAGAAATCCATATATATACTACACTTAACCCTTTCTAAAGAGGGAGGACAGTCACAAAGGCTAAGGCAAGATCATCTCCTAATAGTGAGAAAGTGCCCACACACTATCCCTTTTCCCCTTGAGAGATAGTCTGGAAGGTCTGCCATCAACAGACTACAAGGAGATCAATTATGCAGTGATGCAAGAATTCTAAGGCGTGAGAGATCATCAAAGATCAGTACTCCAAAAGGTAATATTCCTTGTGTGTTTATGAAACGATGATGATTCGATAAGCATACCAATATACTAGGTTCTTAAATCGCTTCCGCATAAATCCAATAGATCCTACAATCCCATCTGTATCTGGGCTTTCTCTAGATCAGCCCAACAGAAGTGGTTGAATACCATTATAATCTGCATTACCTTGTCACTTGAGTAGGTTTATACAGTTAGCTCCAAACAGCATTTCCTGGGGGCAAGGGGGTATACACACACATTCATGTATTATATTAATTAAGGAACAACAGATTATACAAACCTAGAGGAATTTAACTATATCATAAGAAGAGAAAAAAATGATAAGTTATTATCTAAACCAAGATGATTTCGAAATTATCAAACTAAGATGGTCTATAGGTTCATATCTTTTAGTAAAATAAAGGTCTAAGTTGTATCAAAATAAATTTTCTTGTAACAAGCTAAAGCTTAGTAAGCTTCAGCCTGAGGGGAAGTGTTGAGAATCAATCAAATATGATTAAGAATCAATCAAATAATTTACATTTATTGTATTAATTATAGCTTATAGTCACATTATATCCATTTAGAGGTAACTGAATATTCTCTCAATTTGTGTATTTAATACAATAAGCCTATATAGACACTCATCCATGGTGTATGTTAGACACACGGTAGTTCAACCTACTATGCCTTTGATCTATGTAATTTAACATGGTATCAAAGCTTATAGTCCATCTTGGTCATTCGCCTAATATGGTAGGCTCGCCTATTTTTGTAGCCAAAATTGTTTTGTCTTTCTTTCTCAATCTCGATCCAAACCATTACATAAACACTCATAATTCCAACTTTTTTCTATTTTTGATTTGTCCTTAAACTTTTTGTTGACTGGTTAAAGTTCTCTAACTTTCTTTATGTTCAAAGTTTTTAGCCCTTCCATCCATTTTAACCTTAAAATAATGATTTGACATGACAACCACTTCATCATCTATGGAACCTCCAAAGTTGTTGTTTGAAGCATCAAACTTAGCCATCTTCACTTTGAAAGCTTTAGATGTGCTCTTCTTTTCTTTTCTTATGGAGTAGGTTTCTCCAAACTTGAGGGCAACAAAATCTTTCTTTTGCATGTGATATTTGTTCTAAAGGTGAACTTCGTGGATATTAAGAATCCCAAACAGCTCATCCCAAGAAAGAATTTTCAAGTCTCTAGCCTCTTGGATGGTCTTGTATTGGACTCCCACACCTTAGGAAAGCTATCCAACACTTTCAGGTTTATGCCTTGGTGTAAGTTTGAACCAAAGCTTCTAGGTTGTTTAGGAGGACTTGCAGTCTGCCAAACATATCATCCATAGATTCTCCTTCCTTTATTATGAAGCTCTTGTAGTGTTTGGTTAGAGTTGAGGCTTTTATGAGTCTAACATCTTTTGTGCCTTCATAGTTTATAGTTAATGAGTCCCAAATATCTTTGGATGTTTTTATCCTACAGACCTCGTTGTACTCATTTCTTGATAAAGCACATGTCAGAGTAAATTTGACATTTGTATTTAGCTTCATAATGTCCAAATAATCATTTGTCCATTCTGCTTCTTCTTTGGGAATACGAATATCACCATTCAAGATGGTGAGCCCGATTCTCTGTTGAGTGGACTTCATGTACATCTCCATTATGTCCTTCCAATAAGGATATTCCTCTCTCATGAGCCTAGAATTCTTGAGAAAGATGTTCCTTCAGTAATGAATTGACCACTGTTTTTATCTGCAATATGGAGTTTTTCCTCTAGACATTGTCAAGTGCTCAACCCGTAGATGCTAAGCTTTGATACCAAATTGTAAAGACAAATATCACAAGAACGAGATTGAATTATGATTTTAAATACTTTTCAAGACTTTTTTGTGATAAACAAGTTATCGTTTAACATGTAAGTTTGCAAAACATATAACAGATTTTCACAAACACACTTTCAGATGATGGAAACATATTTTGCAAAATAAGATATATTTTCAAAACAAAATCAAATTCAAACCCAGGTCATATTAAAGAGAAATAGAGCAAGAAGATAAACTAACATGGAGATTTTATATCAGTTTGTCTTAGCCAGTGAGACTATGTCTAGTTCTTGATAAATCACCAAGTTCCACTAACTTTCCAAAGTTACAAGTATTATGTCACTGTCACTTTTGGTTCTACAATTCAAGCTCTACAGCAAGCTTGATATAACTCAGTATTCTTTGTTCTATCATGCCACTATTGGCTCTACACAAATCAAATGATTTGTAGTTTTGTTTGCACAATGACTAACTCTTAATCATTTTACAAATGGATTTACAAACTCAACATTTAGTCTTTTCTCTCAAGATAATCAAAGTGTTTTAAGATCTTTTGAAAAATTTACAAGAATATACAAGATCTTTTTACATAAAGAATTTGAATGTTTCACATAGATTTGTATCTCACTTCTTCAAAGCTTTTGGTATTTATAGGCCTTCATCTTCAAGTATTTGTTATCTCTCAATGGGTATATTTCTTCTCTTAAGCTTACGTCTGATGCTTGTGGTCGTTGGAGCATTAAATGCACGTTCTTCTCCATGCAAAAAAACCACTTTGATTGGATTTTGTGTGAACACTTTAGCAGAAAATTGCTTCCCTTGAGTCAGAGCAGGTTTGTCACAGTAGAGTGCATCTTTTGATGTTGTTTGGCACTTTTAGAACTTGAGCTCATTTGTTCCTCATAAGATTTCATAGATGCTAGGAGAATGTCTCTGTAAAATGAAACTCATACACAGAAAAATAAATGAAGTCTTAAATGTCATCTTTCAATGTTGTATTAAATAATGACTTGATCCTAATTTCATTAGATATTTTAGATGCAAGATGTATTCAGCATGGTATGATATTGCATGAGATGAAACTTTTAATCTTTGTATTTATTTGAATCTAATTAAAATAATTAAGAGTGTTGATTCGTCTTAAGACACAAATTTTCTTTTGACTTAACAAAGAATTTACCTCCTCAAACTCGAAAAGTGTATTCCTCTGGGTTGAGTCGAATGTTGTGTTTTCTTAACTCAATAAAGATTTCAGCTAACTCTATCAAATGATCATTTGGATCCAATGACTTGACTACCATATCATCAACATACACTTCAATATTCTTTCATAGCAGGTTTTTGAAAACTTTGTCCGTTAACCTTTAATAGGTTGCTCCAATGTTCTTCAGTCCAATTGGCATGACTTTGCAGCAGAAATTTGCATTCTCAATGATAAACATTGTTTTGTCCTCTTTTGGTGGGTACATTTTGATTTGGTTGTATCCCAAGTAGGTATAAAGGAAACTCAACATTTGATACCAATAAGCGTCATCAACAAGTTTGTCAATGTTGGGGAGTGGGTATGCATTCTTTGGGAAATCTTTGTTCAAATCTGTATAATCAACACACATTCTCCATTTACCATTGGCCTTGTAGAGTATTAAATTTCTCTAAGAAACCAACTTTGATCAGTTTCTCATATTCTTCTTGGACAACTCGTCTTCTTTCTTCTTCGAGCTTTCTCCTTATTTGAGCCACTTGTTTACCCTAAAAAGATGGAGATTTTATTTCATATAAAGTTAGGGTCAATGCCTCGCATATCTTCTACAACTCTTCAATTAGTGTTGGTCGCATGCTTTCTCATCTGATCTTGGGTCAAAATTAACTCAATCAACTAGATGTAACTCAATGACATTATTGACATCGTCAACTTTAACCTTTTTGTCCAAGGTTATACTATAGGGCAAAACTCGAAGGCTTTTGGAATAACACTCTTGACCTTCCTTCTAAACTACTTTGATAGTGACAATATCACCTTTGGAGTTTAGAAATTTCATTGCCAGATATGGGTGGAGACTAGGTCCCAAGGGCGTTAAGAGAAAGTTTGATTTCTCCATGTTCTTGCCTTTCTCCTTGATTACTTCTTCCACAATCATCTTTGTTACCTCCTCGGCTTCTCCTTCGGGCTCCATAATTACCCCTGATGTTGCTAGGGTTGTAGATATAGTTGTTGAAGGCTCATTCTTAAATCAATTCTTTAATCTCATCTTTGAGAGCAAAACACTCTTTAGAAGTGTGACCATGATTCTGATGGTAACAACATTGTTTAGATTCATTTGTTGAGTTAATTGACCTGGTTGGAAGAGGTAATGAGAGGACTTTTGCATTGAATGCTTCTTCAAGTAAGTATGCATGGTTGGCATTCAATGGGGTGTAGTGATTCTATTTTGGTAGTCTATTAGAATATCTCTTTAAGGACTTGTCTTGGATGGGTTTGAATTTGTCTTTTCCACTAATCTCGTCTTTTTTTTTTTTGCTCTCCAAGTCAAATTTTGTTTTGAAACTCTAATAGTTCTACCATTTGTATATATCATATTGCATGTGCTCTCAATTCTTCTAGGTCTCTACATTGTTTTCTTAAGAGACTATCAACAAAAGGCCTTGTCTTTAGAGCAATGATCATTGAGTGTAGGGCATCTCCAGATCAAGGTCTCTGATTTTGACTGAGATGGCTGCACATCTCTCCATGAACGATTGCAAACATTCATCATTGGCCAAACGTAAATTGACTAGTGTCATTGATAAGTTCCATATTTCAGTCAAATTATGGTTTCAATGATGGCACTTATCTTTTGATTTCATTAACTTTATCTATAAACTTACCTTAAACCTAGTTGATTTGTATCTATTACTTAGATAAATGTTATTTTTCATATTTCAGAATATTAATCCAATCATATTTTATATTTTGATAGGTTGCGATACTTCCGAACAAGCAAAGCAAGCAAGAAGGGACTAAAAAGCAAACTTGGGAGGTATTACAAGCAAATTGGCCCAAAAACTCATCCAAGCCCAAAGCATTCTTCAAGGCTAAGTTTCTAACTCGCCCAGGCAACCAATTCCAATGTATTTGGCTCGCCGAGGCGAGCTCAAGTTCCCAAAAGATGAGGTTAACTCGCCCAGGCGAGCAAACAAAGAGCAAACCGCTCACCTGGGCTAGTGGAAGCAGGCAGGAGGCAAAATCTATAAATACCCATGCATTTTGTGAAGAAAGAGCATTCCACTTTCAATTTTCTTTAGCCTTATACGAAATTTCTTACCTTAGTACTTAGGATTAGTGTAGATAGCTTAGGGAGAGTGAGAGAAGTGAGAATTAGTGTGGAGACTCTGTCGGAAAGAAGCGGTGATGGTTTCCTTCATCAATTCTTCCATTGAGGAAGTGTTCTCCACACTCTTAAGGATTGGATGTAATATTCTTACCCTTATGCATCTTTTTTAATATTTATTTATGCATGAATCGTTTCTATTCCTTATTGGTAATTTCATTCTGTCCTTAATGCTTGATTCTACTTGATCACTAGTTTCATGAATTTATTCCTAAGTGAGACTGGAAAGTAATCTTAGGGTTTGAACCGAATAATTTTGCTCATTATGTTACGTTGCTAGGAATAGGGCATAACGTTTTGATTGCAAATATTACGCGTTCACGATTATAATGTTGGGGTATTTACTTCATATGTGAGGGATCGATATTCGGTAGATATCCTTAGAACTCGAATGCGAGGGACCGATTCGGGGTAAAATAGTGTGCATCAATAAAGATAGAAATTGATTTATGCATGGTAAAGTTAATTGAATACTAAGGGTATGAATGATGAAACCCAATCCCACTTTCTCATAAGTATATTTCATTTTTGCTAAGTTTAGTTATTTTCCGTTACGTTCTTAAACAAATGAAATTTCACTCATCCTACTTGTGCATAATTATTGAACTGTTAAATTCTCTTTGGATTAACTGAGTAGCTCAAGTCCCTGTGGAGATGATCTTTATAATTTTTTGTAACTTACAACGACAAATTGGTACGCTTGCTGAAAGTCCTAATAGTCATAAATGTTGTATGATGAGGACTACTACTTGCATATTGTGCTCCAAATCGTTGTGCTAGTGTTGCAAATAAATCAATGGATCATAGTGAAAGTCGTTGTATCATGTCAATGTTAATCCTTTTAGAGAAGTCAGAAAATCCTTGCATAACACAACATCATCATTAGAGTATAAATTACCTGATTTGTGAATGCATCAAGGTGCTCGTTTGGATTTAATTTGTCATAATATCTTTCAATGTTCAACAGTTTCCAAGTTATGGGCAGAGGTATATCCATGATTTTGTCTGCAAATGAGTGTAGTCTGACTGCATCATTATTAAGAGTAAGATATATGAGTTTGGAATGAACTTTGTTTCTTCTCTTGTATTGTGAGATGAGTATTGAGTGCAAGAATGGTTGTATTCATTTTCAGCATGAGTATGTATATGATTAGATTGGGAATGTGGAGGTGTTGGTATTGATGTCGGTGATGGTGGTGGTTAAGTAGCAAGTCACTCTCTAAAGGTTGCATTCTCTACCTTTGATTGTTGCAGTTGCGCATCATATTCATGTCTTAACGTTTCTAAATCGGCTTCATCTGCTCCATCTGTGCTAAGATTTCTTGCATCACTGAGATTTCTGCCATTGTTGATTTCATTGAAGAACTATGATCACCTCTCCTTGTAGCAACAATCTGATTTTTCTGGCCAAAGGGAAATTTTTCCACAGCCTCACGATGGGCACCAAATGTTCTAACTAGGTCCACTAGTCGAGTAGTTTGATCTTCTCCTTCGTCTAGTGTTGGTATGATCTCCTGATCTCTTTGTCTCAATGAGTGGTGGGGGTACCTGCAAAAGGGACTCTGACGATCAGATAAGTTAAGTCCGAGGTATTTATGTGTATAGAAATGAGCAAAATGTACCTTTTATACGGGTTGGATGAGTATATATGGAGTATGAGAAGTTATAAGTCAATAACTGCTCCTCATCAGTTCAACATGAATTCCTTAGTGGGGATCATGTCTATGGTCATGCTCGAGTATAGGATATATATCAAAGTATATACTGAGTTTATGACTTGTACAGTACACAAGCCCTCCAAACTCCGAGTTTAGTATGAATGATAGAAATTAAGTATAGCTTAAAAGTATAGGACATATGTTTGAGTACATACCAAGTTTATGACTTGTGCGGTACAATTGTTATTATTCCTGGTATAGAGTTGGTTCTGGTGATTTTGTGCATTGAATCATTGATGGTTTGGATGGGATAATTTCATTTGGTTTCTAAAACTAATAATTATTCAATTGGCTTATGGGCTTGCTGGAATGAGGTTGGTTCAATGGTTTCATTGCTCATGTTGGTGTTCATTTGACTTATAGGTTTACTGGTATGACAACTTGATTGAGTTTTCTGCAACCTATTTTTTTTATATCAAAATTGTCCCATACTTGAAGGAAGAGGACAAAAAAAGAGTACAAACAAATTTGAAAAAAAGAATCTTATATATTTAAGGACAAATATAATATTTTCTTATGATTTTTAAACAATTCCCTTATTATTTCCAATGAAAAGCTATCTAGTTTTAAGTCCAACTAGGATTTTAGTAACCCATTGGGTCCGTCTAAAATGCCGCCATCGTACAACAAAGCTTATGCATTAATGTAAATAGACTTAATTATACAATTTATACAATTGGCTTTTTTATTTATTTATAATTGAAAGTTTAATTGACCCTTAATTATTAAAAAAATTAATCAAATTCTTTAATTACTTAAAATACAACAATTACGTCCTTTTTATCAGCTTCGTTAGTATGATTAATAAAAGTTTATTAAATAGAGATTTTTACATTGGTTGGATTGACAACTAATGTAAAATTGTTTTTTTTTTACATTGATTGTATTCAATATTGATGTAAAAATATCTATTTATTTGGTTGGCCACAATCTTAATAAGGGCCTCATTTATGAAAATGGTGTAAAAAAATATATTTCTATTAATTAAACTATAATAGTTGACATGATTGAACTTTTAATTATAATTAAGATATCATATAATTAAACCTTATAAATATTATTGGAATGGAATGGAAAATAACAAACATACCACCATTTTTGTTATGTATGGAGTGGAAGGAAGAATGAAATAGAAAGAATAAAAGAGGAAACAAATACCAAAAAGTACAAAGAAATAAAAAATGTGAGTATATATTTATTAAAAAAATTAACTATTATGCGGATCCTAAACTTTTACCAAATTTATAGTTAGATCCCTAAACTGTTTGTATTTTTAATTAGGATCTAATTAAAAAATAAGTACAAGTTCAAAGACTCAATTAAAAAAAAATAATTTAGAAACCAATTTAAAAATTACAAATAATTCAGGAACCTAAATAAAGAATGGCCAACCTTTACAGGTCAGTATTCTCACGGTTGCAAGTCAATGTTCTCACTTCTGCAAGGTATAAACTCAGTATTTTTAAATTCTTTAACCAGTTTAAAACTTGCACAGGCTGACCTACCTAGATTCATACTTTTTAAATTAGGTTCCTAAATATTTTGATAAAATTTCAAAGACCCACAAAGTAATTAAAAAAATTAAATATTTTTGTTCCTAAAATTTAATTTTTTTTATATTTTTATCTTTGCAAAAAAATCATTTTAGTTCTTATAAAATGTATTTGTTTAATTTTTCTTCTTTACCTTTAAATAATATTTTAAACACTAAAAAAATAGTGTTATCTAAATCGCTTTAACCTTTAAAAATGAAAAATAAAATAAACATATTTTAAAATTAAAATGATTTTTTTTTGCAATAATTAAAATGAAAAATAAAACATTTAATTGCATGAAAAAAGTATTTAAAAAAATACAGTTAATATTGTAATCAATAATTCGATTATGGGCCTTTTGCCCTTTAGGGTTTTTTTTTAATTTACCATTTGGGGGAAAAATTTAAAAATATTCCTGATTGGGGGTAAGTCGTGCCACGTGGCACGACTTTGGAGTCAGAAGTCATTCAACTTGACACAACTTCTATTTAAAAAAAAAATCGGTTGCTAAATTTCGATCGCTAATACTTTTTGCGATAGAGTATTGTGATCACAAACATAAAAAACAAAAAAATCACAATATTTTGTCGGAAAAATGTTAGCGACCGAAATTTAGCAACAAATTTCTTTTTTCTTAAAATATAGAAGTCGTACCACGTGGCACAACTTACTCCCAATCAGGAATTTTTTAAAGTTTGCCACCAAATAGTAAATAAAAAAAAAAAAACCCTAAAGGGAAAAAAACCTTCAATTATGTAGACAGCTAACAATCAACATGTGACACGTTCCTCCGCTTCGGTCGGAAGGTTCCACGTCACACATATGCACCTTCAGTAACAAAATGAGGAACCAATTAGAAGCTTTATTTGTTGAAATATTGCACAATTAGTCAATCATGTAGAAGTAGAACTCATATTAAACAATAACCATATCATTAACTAGAATCCTTTCCATTAATTAAGCAATTTCCCTGTCCTTATGTGTGTGTCTATATATATATATATATTCACAATTGCCCTAAACTACATCTATAACTTGGCAGTGCCCAAAACACTAGAGATGCAGATATTATTGATCCCTAGATGAAAAGGCCATTTCGTATCAGACTGCAATGTCTTTACACCATGTTATCATAAAACAAGAATAGAATTAATTTCTGCATGGAGGATTGGGGAGTTAGAAACAATATTTTTGATAAACATGCAAGTATGACAATTAAAAATATGATGCATTAGCGAGTTAATTTAATTAGACATCATTATAAGAGGATTTACAACACTCGCATCATTACTCCTTTGCCACTGTATAAATTGGACTTGATAGATATTAATGCTACTAGATCTAATTAATTAATTGATTCATTAATATATGAAATCATTTTTTTAACAGATAACTATTTGTTCTCCATTCGTACTAAACAGTCACAAAATATCAAGCTTACTTACGTTGGTTGCAAGGTAAGCTCTGCTTTAGCTAAAATACATTTTTCTATGAAATCTATAACATAATCCAACGATGTAGAAGTAAACGTGGTGCTTTAAAGTAAGAGTAAGGCAATAGTAACAGAGATACAATACAGCATGCAATATACTTCACATAGGTAAAATTGCAATAATACCTTACAAGTTACAAACAACCTTCTCTTGACTTGCCCAATAAATCTATCGTGTTGTATTTAAGATCATCCAAATCTCAGGTATCAAGAGGGTGCCTATCCAAATTACCTAAAGATCCAAAGTCCCTGTCGATCCTCAAAAGACAATACAATGTAATTTATCGTTAAAGACATTTACTAACAGATTTTTATTTGTCCTTCTCTCCTCGAGTGTTAGAAAATATATAGAGAAGTTAACTCTAAAATTGTGTCCTAAGTTCAAATAGAAGTATCCAACCCAAAATTTTCTAATACTTGTTTAATAACATACTTTGTCTTGTCAACATTGTCTTTACTTTCTCGCAGAAAAATATTAATTTAAAAATAACACAGACATGAAACACTTAAATCCTACATGATGACAATGCAATAATGGCAATAAAAAATTGCTGAAACCCTTATTCTAGTTGAAGAAGCATAAACACCCTCTCATTTTCTTTGCTCTTTTTGAAAACATATTTCTCTTTGGCTTCTTTGATGGCACCATTTGGACATCAACAGATGGCTCCAATTGCACATCAGGTGATGATTGCGCACTCCCTTCACCTGATGGCTGTGCACTCACTTCAGGTGATAGCTCCATTCTTGTTGTAATTGACTCTTCATATATTAGATAGACACCTGTCTTCTTAGGAGTCATTCCATGCCCCAAAAGCAACAAAAATCTCCACATTGTCACCAGGTCCTAGATTCAATATTACACGCTGCCAATCTTCATCAGTAAAGGACATCGTTGTTTCTTGCTTGCATATCTGTATGGTGCACTTAGTGTAATTAAAGATGAAGACACTAGTAAGACTTTCAGTTGCATTGTCTTCAGGGGTTGATGAATAAACAACACACAAAATGATTCCCTTCATGCGATAATCACTATCATCTGGCACTTGAAAAGGTACTGAATTTCCTTCCCCTGTGCAGGCTAACCAATAAGGATAATTGTCCCCTGGAAGTAGAAAATCACTGGAGCTATGGGTTTTCAAGACCTGTATCGTGAACAAAAGCTTAGTTTTCTATGTAATTATATTCAAGTGGATATTCTGTGCCGTTATAGTGTTTGTTTAAGAAGATAATTAAGTGCACTGCATAAAAACTATAGACAAGGAAATGGATTGGAGTGAATTCAGTCAATAGTTAGGAGAGATTTCTACTTCAGTAAATAGTTGTGAAACTCTTACCAAAATGAAAAGTTGCAAAACTGATATGTCAGAAGACTTTCAACTTGTAATGAGATAATAGTCATTTTCCAAAGTCAGTTCACTCACTATTACGCATTTATTAAACTTATTTTTACCTTCTATATGCTCTTTTATGATCTCCACCATCTCTAACCATAAATTTGTTCAAGACAATACTTGTGTATTGAATTTTAAGATTTTTTCATCAAGGACTCCAAAATGGGAGTCATGTGATCCTAACTCCTATTTATTTATTTCAGGAAATTTTATTAGAGAGAAGTGACAGAGCAGTGCTCCCAGCCACGGAAAACTTCACTTTAGCCCCAAGTGAAGGAGATTTTTTCAATTTCTATATTTGATAAGTAAACAAATACATATTTTTTCCTGGTCAAGATTATTCCATGGTCTCTACAAATAATAGTACATGTAAGGCAAACAAACACATACACAAAGAAAGAGAAGAGAGAGAGGAGAGAGAGAAGGAACCTTTGATATGCTATTGCTAAGCATATCCATGACTTGGTGGTAGCTTCCCATTCCAATCAAACAAGATACCACAGAATTTTCTGAAATACGTGATGCATATGTTGTTTCCAACTCAGCAAAGTTTGTATTGCAATAATCATCCAGAATTCTTCTTAGTTCTTGAGTTAGTTGAAAATCTGAGTCACATTGCACGCAAATACTTCTAAGTTTTGCAAAATCACTAAGCATTGATAACAGGTAACCCAAATTATTATCTTGTATATCCACTGAGACTATCGATGTTGAAGTGCTCCCAAATGATTGAATAGAGGACACAAGACCTCTTGTTGGAGACATCCAAGACCATATGAGAGACGGAAATACATCACGTGCCAATCCTTCATATCCACAAAGGGAGATATATCCAATCTTTTTGGATCTTATTATAGAAAAGGGAACTTGTTTTAGACTAGTATTGTTTGCAATTAGAGTTGTTAAGGATTCCATCTGCACTATGTCTTCTTCTAACTTGTCAATCTTTGAACAACCAGAAAGGATGAGTGTTTTTAAGGATTTCAACTTATAGATTATCAGTGGCAGATTCTGAAGGCATATACAATCCTTCAAATTTAATAGAAGAAGATTAGATAGATCTCCAATGGATTGGTGTACCTCGGACAAGCTTGGACAATCTTTGAGAATGAGTCTCTCAAGATTTGGTAGTTTTGAAAAATCAGGGGTCTTTGATAAGTACTTGGAATGACTAAGATTGAGAAATTTTAGCCTCTCTAACAACTGCACGAGATTTTTTTATTTTTTTAAAAAAAAGGATTATTAGTAAAGTAGATGATAGAAGCAATTAATATCCTAATCATAAAAAAATTTATGTAAGATATACCTCGGGTAGGGGATCCTTCCATACTAGTTTAAGATAACTACTGTGTTTCAAGTCAATAGCAACTAAGTTTCCCTGATAAAAGTTGTTAGGTATGTATTCTGATGAAAATCCTCGCCAATAGACCCATCTCAGTTGTTTGGAAATATGTTCATAATCTCCGGAAAGGTGGACATTATCAAGTTTCAAAAGCCTGAGTCTTTTCATTTTCTCAAATGTTTTGGCACTGAAGCAAACCCTGCTAGTTTTTTCCAACTTCAAAGCCAATCCCTCGATGGCCGCTGTTCCCCATGAAACAAAAAAACACACAATAAAAATTTCAGAAATGAAGGGAAACCTTTGCTGTTTTCACAAGGGAAAGCTAATAAGTAATACACAAAAACTTTAGCCTAAGCATACATCTAGAGCACATTACAAGACAAATACTTTCAAAAGTCATAATTAATAATCCAATGATTTTTAACCAAAAACATGGGGAAAATAATATGATTCAGAAAATAAATAAGAAATGTTTTGTTATGGTCTAGATAAGATCATTAATGATTATTGATAATTCGAAAATAGCAAGAAGAGAAAGTTCTTACGGTATGTTCGGTCAATATATCAACTACATCATTCTTTTTTTGTTGACTACGAAGTACATCATCTTCGATGCATTCATCATCAAACCCAAACCACAATCGACTACGATTCTGTGGTTCTAGTGGTGAACTTTGACGAACAATTTCTCTTCCCATGTCACGTAACAGATCATGAACTCCAAGTTTGTTATTCTTTTCTACTTTTACGAGGCTCCTTTCTACTAGGACTGTTATTCCAATATCAGCACGAAGCCCACAACCATTTAGTATCTCTGTGACGTAGGCTCTGTCCTTGCCGATAAAGAAGCAACATATGTCAAGGAATATGTCCTTCTCCATATGATCCGTTAAACCATCATAGCTTATTTTTAATTTCTTTTGTATTACATCATGGGGTTTTTCTTCTAGTTTTGATAATACACTTTGCCACTGTTCTTTTTTTCTCTTGTACAAGGAAGATCCAAGAACTTCAAGAGCTAGTGGTAGTCCTCCACAGTAAGTGACTACTTGTTTTGAGATTTCAAATAACTCTTGTTGGATTTGCTTTCCTAAATGCATGCCAACTAAAAAGCTCAAGGGACTCAAATTTATTCATTTTCTCCACTCCATGTACATGGTCAACTTCAAGCAAATCGAGTAGACGTACGTCTCTAGTTGTAATGATTATTACACTTCCTCTACCAATTCCATTACGATTTCCACACAGTGCATTTAATTGTTCAATCTTATTCACATCATCAAGTACAACAAGTACTTTTTTTGGGCAAAGCATTTTTTTTATCATATATTTTCCCCGATCAATGCTTCGCAACTTCATCTTTGCTGTTTTAAGGATATCTAAAAGAAGTTGTTCTTGTAAATCAATTGGGCCCCGATCTCTTTCTCAAACTTCTCTAATATTTGCAACGAAACTTTTATTTTCGAATTCATGACGAAATTCGTTGTAAATGGCTTTGGCTATGGTTGTTTTGCCAATACCGCCCATTCCCCAAATCCCTAATATACAAGTTCCTCTGTTTCGCTTTCTAATAAAGCCAATACCATGTTCCAGACGAGATTTTAGTCCGACTGGAAAGTTTGTAATAGACAAGTATGTTCTATCTAGTCTTTTCAATACTTCACCAACAATTTCCTTCACAACATTGTTTTCATTTCTGCAACAAAAAAAACCGAAAATGACAAAGGGTACAAATTATCCAAGATTATAACCTTAGCATAAAATAAAATCTAGGATGCATAACGCCTCAGATAGTGTTTAACTCCTATGTATTTCTGCTGTAGCGTTCATAGGAAAGAGAGTTTTACCAAATCTTTTACTATTACATCAGAAAATAAGCCTTAAATAGCAAGTTCATGTGAGTGGTTTTGGGAAATAAAAGAAAAAAAATAGAACATATCATGATTTTCAATCACAGCCGCAATGTAAAGGTATTTTGAATCAGCGCAACTGCATAGCGACTGTAATTGCCATCGCATCAGCTACATTATTCCGTAATTGCCGGCAATGTAAAGATTTTTTGACTCCTCACAAATGTCACTAATAGAAATTTTCATATTAGGTCACGCAAAACCGCGACCACAATTTAAAACCATGGAACAGATATACCTGTAATTTCTCACATCCCAACCTACTAAATTTGCTGCTTCAGTTAATGCATTCTTCCATTGTTTCATCAGGTGGGGGTCACCATCTTTTTCGAAAATGACTTCGAAAGAAATATCTTGCACATCACGTAAAAATGACGGGACAATGTCGTAAAACACGGGCATAACCAATTGACCTCTAGAAGCATGGCATTTCATGATTTTGACGAGTTCATCAAGACACCAAGTAGAGTGAATGTAGTTTTGGGAGAAAACAACAACAAATATTTGAGACCCTTCTATTGCGTGGAACAGATCTGATTTCAACTCTTGTCCCTTAGGAAGCTTCTCATCATCGAGAAAAGCGTTGACTCCAGCATTTGCAAGAGCAGAATAGAGATGAGAAATGAAATTCCTACGAGTGTCTTTCCCACGAAAACTCATGAACACATCGTATCTCCAATGGGGTATTGATTTTGATAAGAATGATGAAGAAGAATAAGACATGAGTTTAATTTCTATACACTCACAATGTAAAACAGTAAAATGATAAATCACAGTTTGAATTACTATAAAATAACTATTTTAAAAGTCAACAATATCATACATGTTATCTTTTTCTCATATGACATTGACTCATTAAAATTAAGAAAGTACATTGATTCAATTTGGTTCGACCACTTATGTTACTACTTATATGAGCAAGTGAAAACATCGTAACTGTAGCTAATAACGAAACTACAACAATATTATCGAAGCGTGTAACAAAAACTCCAATATGTTTTACTTCCTTACGTTTTCTACGAGGAAGCACAATAAACAATAACTGCGACAGAAAGAAAAGCTCTCCCAGCGTCAGTTTCAGTTTAACTTTGTAGAAATCGATGCTCTATCAAGCTTTTCATTGCAACGCCGTTGAATCCTGAGACCCACTTTCTCTCAGGCAATTATCCCATCACCAATCACTGGCTCACGATAAAGTGAAAATCCGTTTCTTTCTTTCAATATGATGTTTGTTTTTATATGATTATAAATTAATAAAAAATAATAATTTTAAAATATACAAATTACACTTTGCATTTACAATGAATAATTTAAATGATGATGTAAAGTTATTTAAAAAGATTAAAATTTATTTTTGAAAAAGTCTATTGAAATTTAATTTATAGATAAAGATAAAGGATAAATAACTAATTTTATCTTAAAAAATGTGAGATATCTTCAATTTAGTTCCTAAAAATAATAAAATGACAAAAATTTCTTTGAAAGTCCTTATGTTGTCACTCTAAACTTATCTATTTATTGTCAAGTCCCCAAAAATATGTTAATATTATCAAGTCACACATCAATTAAGTCAAATCTTTAAGTTTCATGAGACCATTTTATGATTAAAATGTAATATTCATGCACAAATTTTACATTAAGTGTATGACAGAATGTAATTATTCATTTTTACACATTCAAAACTTAATTTATCTGATTTTTTTGAGCATCTTTAATAGGGTTCTTGAGCTGAATTTTTTTTAGCTCAATACCCCCTTTCCATCATACTTTTCATACTGGACGTTAAATTTTAGGAAAATAACTCCTAAAAAATCATTTTTTTCAAAAAATAATATTTTTTTAATGCCTCTCTTCCTAATTATTTAATTATTTTCTTTTTTTTTTTACAAGTAAAATCCAATAATCCAAATTGAGTTTTATCATAAAAATAAAAAATGACAAATTCTTTTATCTTATGTGACATGGGATCCAAAAGAATAATCTAACAATCCAAAATTGGATTCTTGAGCTAAAAATGTTATTAGATCCACAATGATAGTCACGGCTAGAACTTGGGGAAAATAGAAAACTAAGTCTCAATTATAAAATGGTCCCTACATGCATATGGCTTCCAGATTTAAGGGAATCGAACTGCAGCTTAAACAACTATTTGGAACAAGGAATTCAGAGAGTAAGAGGAAAGAGAAAGATATGACCAGAACATTTTAGGAAGGAGAAAAAAAAAAAACTTATACATTTTGTTGTCTTGCTGTACTGAAACAAAAAAGAAAAATATCAAAAAATCAAACCACGACTGCCATATCCCGAAACTGTCTCTTCTATCAAAAAATCAAAAAATCCAAAACAAACTGTCTCTTCTGTCTCTAATGCTTTAGGAGAATCAGAATTGACGGTCAATCCCCGCCATTGCAACTTTCATCGTTCGAACTTTAATCTGTGTTTGATGCAAATTAGAGAACTCTCATTACAGTAAATTACTAGATTATAGTCAAAACACCAATCCGCAACTTCAGAGATAAATTCACACAACTAAAGCAAGAGCTTGGAAATAATAGAACATAAACACTTCATGCAAAAGATTGACCTCCTGCTAAAAATTATATATATCCACCTATGTGCATGCATGAAAATTTCCCTTGCAAAATCAAAAAATATATTTGCATTTCCACTTCTTCCATCCTATAAATTTCACATAGATAATACTAAAATAAATTAACACCACCCTGCAACCTTCACTAGTCACATACTTTAATATCATCTTTATATTTATCTATAGCAACTACCCCTGCAACCAAATATTTTCTGAAAAAATACAGGCATGTTCTGTTCACCAATGCTCTTTGAGGATTAAAATGATTTCAGAAATTCGAGCCCTATAAATACCCAAAGTTGGTTGATTAAAACAGTAGATATGTTAGTATTTTAGGGGAATAGAAAGGTGTTAGATGTTGATCTGTGTTAGATATGGGTTTAGTTAGAAAAGTTAGTAAATGACTTTTGTAGAGAATAGTGTAATGCCCGTGTAGCAAATAGGTAGTGGAATATAGATACAGGGGAGCAGCAGAGGAGTTTTGAACAATAGTAGTACAATTGTATTGTTTTAACTAGCTTCGTACAATATGATGTTTGAATATTTATAGAGTTCCTGCACCGCCTATAGAGAGGTAGTTTACGAATATTTAATATTTAGTTCATTCCAAAACTATCACTTCTAGAAACATTAGATTATTCTAGTACATGTAATCTAGAATTATCATGTTATATACTTACTACACTAAAACATTATAGAAAGTTCTAGAAATTTGTATCATTATTTTAACAAGAAACAACACATCCGCCAAATATTTGCTAGGGTTATATTGCATCACACCATATCTAGCAACCATGAGGCCTAGCACAATGGGACATGAACTCTTAACAAGATTCTATGAACATTATTAATGAAATTGACCTTTATATCTATGTCAGATATGTTATTCCCTCCTCTCAAAGAAAAAGTATCGGAATCCTAGACTACGACTTTGGGATGTTCAGTAAAAATTGGTTGAAACCTCTATTGCTCTTGATTCTTATTAGATACAATTTTCTTTATGAATCTTACAAAGGCATTTTTCTTTGGCTCAGGAGAAGGCTCCATTTTCATGTCAACTAATTCATCATATATTAGATAGGCAGTTGTATTCTTGACCACCAATCCTCTGGCACTGTGAAAGACACTAAACGTCCCTCACCCGTATGAGCCAACTAGTAAGGATAATTGTCACCAAGGAGAAAAACATCAGAAGACTCACAGGTTGCCAATCCCTGTAGCAAGAAAAAAAATTGCTTAGTCATTTATGCAATTGTGCTATATATATGGACTTTCTTGAATTATTACTTTTTTCATTCCAAATTATGAAATGGGCATTTTTAAGAAAATAACAACATATTAGTTAGAGCATAGTTTTTGTAATTAATTCGAGCAAATTTGGTTAATAGTTTTGTTGTGTAGAAATAAACATATGATCATTATCAGGATGCATTTCCGTTTATGTCATATGGGTCTTTCAACTTATATATCAATTATATTTATATGATCAAGGGAAAACCAATATGAAGTAAGTGCTGCAAGGATATGTTCTTGCAGCATTACTAGAAAATAAGCTTTTAACATCGGTTCTTTGGGACTTTCAACATCGGTTTAACTAATGTTGAAACCACCAACGTTAACAGTATCAATGTTAACATCGATTTTCAAAAACCAATATTAACATATACTACAAACATTGTTTTCTTAAAAACCAATGTTGTATAATAAGAGAAATAGACAAAAAAAAATGTAAAATATGCAAAAATCAACATTGGTTTTTAGAAAAATCGATGTGAAAAAGACATTTTCTACATCGATTCTATCAAAACCGATGTTGAATAGTACTTACAACATCTATTTCTGTCAAAACTGATGTTCAATTGTACTTACAACATTGTTTTTGTCTAAAACCGATGTAAAAGTGTCATTTGCACATCGATTTTTTCAAAAACCCATGTTAACATAAGTCCGTTAACAACGATTTTTCAAAAATGGATGTTAACATGAGTTCGTTAGCATCGGTTTTTGAAAAAAATGATGTTAACGAACTCATCTTATTTACAAATATGCTACCGCGTTTTTGTTAACATCAATTTTATCAAAAACCGATGTTAACGTAACAATGTTAAAACCATTATTTCTAGTAGTGCAGAAAGTGTTGAAGACTTCTTCATAACTTCTAATGCCAATCAAATAAGACTCCAAGGAATGTTTTGAAATTTCAAATGAATATGATGTTATTTCTAACTCGGTAAAAATTACACCACATATGTCTTCCTGAATTTTTCTTAATTGTTTAGATAGTTGAAACTCTTTGTCAGATTGCACCAAAACACTTCAAAGATTTGAAAGGCTGCTAAGCATTGGTGCTAGATCACCTATATTATTTTTATGCAAATCCATGGAAACTAGAGAGGATGAAGTTACACTAAATGAGCGAAAATGAGATAAGGATTCATTACTGGTGACATCCAAGACCAAATGATAAAAGAGATAACATTACATGATAATCCTTCATATCCACATAGGGATATATATCCAATGCTTTTTTATCTTACTATTGAAAATGACACTTGTTTCACAGCAGTACTTTAGTAATTAGAGTTTCAAAGGATTTCATCTATCCTATATCTTCTTCCAATTTGTCAATCCTCGAAAAACCAGATAGGATGAGAGTTTTCAAAGCTTTCAACTTATATGTCTCTCTTCGTAGATTGCTTAGGCTTGTACAATCCTTCAAATTTATGAGCAGAATATTTTGGAGATCTCCAATGGACTAGTGTACCTTGCACAAACTTGGACAATCTTTGAGAATGAGATTTTCAAGACTTGGTAGTTTTGAAAAGTCGAGCATTTCTGTCAAGTTCTTGGAATGACTAAGATTGAGGATTTTCACCCATGGCAAAACCTACAACAAGATTGGTTTCTCCATTTTCGTGAAACTATTCCTCAAGCAAGGCAGCCGATAAGTCATCGAAGGGTTTGTGTGAATAATCGAATTGTAAGCATTACTCGTTTGAAAGTTTCCCACGGTGATCTAATATCTTTTCAAGAAAATGACGCGAGAATCTGCGGTATATATATATATATATACACACACACGAAAAATTAGATAAGAAAATGAAAAATGAAATAGTAGTAAGTGGCAACAATTACTATTTTAATTATGATGACTTTTAAAAGAAATTGACATGTAATATTGTAACGTATACTTGCATGGGATTCTTTCCAGACTAGTCTAAGATTACTGTGTTTTAGTTCAATTGCAATAACGCCTCCAAATTAAAAGTTCTTAGGTATGGATTTTAAAGGAAACCTTTTCCAATAGATCCATCTCATCTACTTAGGAAGTAACCCATAATCTCCAGTGATTTGTGCATGCTCAAGTTGCAATAATGTCAATCTCTTCATTTTCTTAAAAGCAGAAGTATTGAAGCAATCCTGTTGGTGAAATGCAATTTCGAAGCCAATCACTCAATAGCTTGCACTTTCAACACCGATTTCTACATCGGTTGTTCCTAAAAATGATGTAGAAAATGTGTCAAAATTTGTAAATCTGTCAATTACCACATCGGTTTTAGTTCTAACTGATGTAGAAAATACCAATACAACATCGGTTTTTTCTATAACCGATGTTGAATAGTCACTTTCTACATCGCTTAGTTACATAACTGATGTAGAATGTTATTTTAAAAAAAATTATTGTGTATTTCCTTTACTTTCCTCCCTGTAATTTTAAAAGACGCATTAAAAACTTAAACAAAATTTAATTTAATTTGTGGACACCACAAATCAATTTAATACCAGTAAAAGTAAGGGAAAGAAAAGAACAAAATTATAAGTATAATAAGCAGCATGATAAAAGCTAATGCTAGAAACAAAAAAAAAATGTTTGTCGCTACAACACAAATGACACATTTAAAAAAATGAGTGAGGGAGCCCTAAAGTCACTACTACAAAATATACATTTAACATCACCAGTATAACATCAGTTATAAGAAAGACTGATGTTAAACTACTCGCGGTGGCATTTCTGAAAATAAATGGATATCGTTAACATTAATTTTTTGAAAACTGATGTTGTTAGTTAATAGTTAACATCGATTTTTGAAAACCGATGTTGTCGAATGCATGAACAACATCGGTTTTATTAAAAGACGATGTTGTTTGGTCTTTTATAATGAACTCTGTTGCCCAAACCCTCGACATTACAACCTTACTCCCTTACTCACTCTCACGGCGCTTCCACTCCTCGCTCTTGCTTTCACTCTTGCTCTCGTTCTCATTTTCAGCGTTAGTCTGGCTCTTGCTCTCACTCGCAACTCTTCGTGGCAGGCAAGGCTGGGTACGAAGTGAAAACAATAGGAATACCCACAATAACCAAGAGGGAGGGTGAATTGGTTTAAACTTAGTCTTTTAAAAATTATTTATAAAATCAATGTTAAAGGATATTAATCACTTTTAAACCAAGAATGCTTTTAATCAATCAAATTGCTCAGCACAAGAAATCAATAGCTCAAAACAGAACTTGTTGAGTAATGATAAAACCACCAAGAACAAATGAACAAGATTACTTGGAGAGATAGAGATAAGAAAATCAACACAAGCAATTTATATTGGTTCACTTCTCAAGAGAAGCTACATCCAGTTTCTTCTAATCAACATTAGATTAGAGTTCTACTATTATAAAATTTTGTTCTTACAAGCTTTACAACTACTCTATTCTCCCCTAGAGAACACTACTCTAGAACAAGATTCAAAGAACCCTTTACAATAGATTCAAATAACATAAATTTCAAAAACAAAATTACACTCAAAGATTAAGGAAAGAAACAACTTGATGATCCAATGAATATGAATGCATATGAGTTACCAATCAAGGTTGAATGCAGAAACAGGTTTTCAGAACATGCTCTCCTTTATTCTTTAGAAATATCTTGCCCAAGAAATCATTCAATACCCATGAAGATTAAAGAGTTGGACAAGAAGTAAGTAAACCCAAAAAAACACTTTAGAACTTTGTGAAGGCATGTGTGTATTCAAGAATTTCGAAGTATTCAAGTTAAGTTTAAAGACAAGCCTTCTTTCTATTTATAACAGAGTTTTGTAACAACCAGTAATTGATTAAATGCACCCAATAATCGATTAAAACGAGCTATGTAATCAATTAAATTACCACTTAATCGATTAAAGTGTTTAAGGTTGATTTCTGGGTTTCATAATGAACAAGATAATCGATTAAACCGAGCTGTAATCGATTAAAGCAATGAAGTTTTATAACAGAAGCCTTCTGTGTAATCGATTAAAATATTTGGTAATTGATTAAAGCAGTGAAGCAAGCTTTTTCAAAATAGCCTATATAATCGATTACAAATGATGGTAATCGATTAAATTAGTGAAAACAGATTTTCAAGATAGCTTGTGTAATCGATTACAATAAATGGTAATCGATTAAAGCAGAAATATATTATTTTTGAATTATACTATGTAATCGATTACAAGAAATGCGTAATCGATTAATATGTACATTTAAAGCTTTTCTAGTTTTAAACACAACCCAAATAACTGATTAATTCGTGATATAATTGATTAAACTGTTCATCAAAGCTTTTCCAGTTTTAAACATGAACTTAATAATTGATTAATCTTATGGGTAATCGATTAAAACAGTGAAATTACATTTTTTCCAAAAACTTTACCCATTTAGATCTTTTTCGAAATAGCTTTGATTCTTTGATTAAAAACACTTAAGTATGTAAATGATTATATGCATGCAAATGCAAGGATCAACAGATTTGCTTCTCATACACTTGGATTTGAATTTCAATCTTCAAGGCATGTGAAAACCTCAAAACACTTCTAAGTCAAAAGCTCCATTCTTCTTGTTGCTCCCCCTACATCCAACACGAAGTGCATGGCATGATCAAGGAAGAGGTACGAGTGGACCGAAATCGCTGTTAGATAAAAAAATTTGGATAAAATTTGTGAAGTTAGGCATCAACACTCTTTTTCCTTTCGTTGTCCTCTTTGCACTCAATCTCGAAACCCAGTCGCGATTTCTAACTTCTCTCTCTTAGATCTCTCTTCGTTCAGCACTCACTGACCCCATAAACGAAGCGAAACGCAACATCATGGCCGACAAAGGAGAGGGTCCAACCATCAAAATCGATCTCGGAACAACGTACTTGTGCGTCGGTGTTGAATAAAGGATAAGAATGATAACCAACCTAGTATTGAATAAAGAAAGAGCAATTTTTCTCAACCTATTCTGATAACCATCCTAGTATTGAATAAAGGAAAAAAAAGATTCTAATTTGTGTTGATATTTTGTTTTGATTTTGATCAGATTTGGTTTCTCCGGTTGTTGATATGCTGTTTGGTGAAATGTTTTGATTAATGATTCTAATTTGTGTTCATATTTTGTTTTGATTTTGATCAGATTTGGTTTCTCCAATAGTAGCTGATAAGGTGTTTGGTGAAAGACCTCAATCATGTTTTGAAAATGTTTGAGAAGGAAGAGGTGTAGGTCGAGTTCGCTGAGGATAAGAATGAGGATGAGTTTGTGAACAAGGTGTTGGGGAGGTTCAAGGAGGTGCCAAACACTGTGTTATGTATTTTGGACAGGTAAATAAAAACTGTGTATATTGAAACTGAATTCTAATTTGAGTGTGATTGATGTGGAAAAAAGAAATGTCACTAACTTATTCAAGGATGCACTATTTTTGTTAATTTTGGCTAACAACATGTCAACATGAAATTTCTTACATACATGTCACTAAGTTGAATAAGTTAGTCTAATAAGTTGAGTAGAACCGCGCTAACTTGGTCTAACTAGATGGAAATTTTGATTCACGAAAAGGAAAATTATGCAAAAAAGAAGAAGATGAAATTTGGTTTTGGAGTTCAGAACAAAAATAAAAAGAGTGTCGAATCATTTATATAATATTCTGGATTCTTTAGTTTGGCTTATGCTAAAATGACACTGGTGTTATCCTAGAAAAGTCTCTTCAATTTTAAGAACTGCTAAGTGGAAGTAATGGATATGATTTTATGTGTATCCCAAGGTGGTATAGCTGTAGATCCTTCTAAGTTAGAAGTTGTTCTTAAGTGGGAAAGCCCCAAGTCTGTGTTTGAGATTAGGAGTTTTCTGGGTTTAGCAGGATACTACCGGAGATTCATAAAAGGTTTCTCCAAGTTAGCCTTGCCTTTAACCAAGCTGACTCGTAAGGGTCAAGTTTTTGTGTAGGATGCCCAGTGTGAGCATAGTTTCCAAACCCTTAACGAAAAACTAACAACTGCACCTATGTTAGTTTTGCCTAATCCAAGAGAACCCTTTAAGGTGTATTGTGATGCATCAAAAATGGGTTTAGGAGGAGTGCTGATGCAAAATGGTCAAGTAGTGGCCTATGCTTCTAGACAACTCAAGACGCATGAAAGGAATTATCCTACCCACGATCTAGAGTTAGTTGTTGTAGTTTTTGCTCTTAAGATGTGGAGGTGTAACACCCCGTAGGCCTCCGGTGCGTTAACATTAATAATATCAGTTTAGCACTTAATAAACATACATTAGTATTCAGCGGAAGCATCAAATCATTTTTCTCGATTAATTATGTATGGAATAACACAACTGTGCAGTACAATACATACTCATGCTGATCCAGGTTCTCAAATTTTCTATCAAAGGCTATTCAATTTAAATATACAGGCAGATAACAGATATAAGACACTGGTACTCAGGGAAAAGTTACATATCATATATAACAAAGTTCTGTACATATACATATGAGTCTCTACAGTCCATACCACACAACCCGTGGTGATACCAAAGAATATTAACCCTTTATGAAGGACTACAGAACTTAAACATCATCAAAATAATCAAAACAGAGCCATCCAGCTCCTGGTACAAGTAAACTAGTCTCAGTTGGGCCTCCTGCCCTGAGACTGCTCTTCTCTGCCAGTAAGATCACCTGAAATCATGTAAGCCCCACAAGGGGTGAGATAACATATCTCAGTAAGCTCAGGGTCCTTGGGAAATCATTCCCACCCTGGCCCACTATCCACAAAGCACACACACAAGGCAATCACATAACCAAATGGCCCACTGGCCCTCA
>PYAF01006091.1:292403-350466 GCA_007407185.1 Glycine tomentella
AATTCACAGAGACCCAAGAGAACTTGGTTTTCTTACCTCAGTGGCGACCAAGGAGACCTCAGAACTGTTTTCCCCAAGCACTGGTGCCTGTCTCCTGCCTTGGGTCTCGCCTATCCTTGAGTTCTCTGAGGTTTCCACTCAAGAATCCCAACTCTCACTCACAAGGGATTTTAAGCAAAGAGATGAAGGATAATAGCTTGCTAATCGGTTCAATCAAGGTTAAAGGCCACAGAGAAGTGTTTAGGCTAGTATCTGAGGTTCATAAAAGCTTGGAAAGTCATCAATGGAGGTTTGGAGGTCCAAGGAAGAAGAAAGGCTGATTTTTCCTCTCTTTTTTGCGTTTTTGGCCTTTAAATTCTATTTCTGCCGACGTTCCCGCGCTACTCGCGCCATATATGGCGCTAGTCGCGCCAACCTCCAGCAGCTGTGGCGCGACTCGCGTGGACTCCCACGCTACTCGCGTGGAACTCCAGAAGAAAACATGCTTTTCCAAAGCCCTTCCCACGCTACTCGCGCCGTACTTCACGCTACTCGTGTGGGAGGCCAGACAGCATTGGCATTTTTGTACATCTGGCGCGGGTCGCGCCGCACTTCACGTGGGTCGCGCCGCAGGCCAGAATAGCCTATTTCCACTCTTTCTCAAGTGTTTAAGCCTCCTTTCAAGGGATTCCAAGGCCTAATAATATCTCCTCATTTATAAGCTTAATCCTAAGCTTAACACGTGCTTAATTATATGTTTAAAAATTCAAGATATTACAGGAGGCACTACCCGTTTGGTTCTAAGTTTGAAGTGTTTAGTGATTATAAAATCCTTAAGTGTCTGTTTAGTCAGAAAGAGTTGAACATGCATCAGAGGAGATGGTTAGAGTTTCTTAAGGATTATGATTTTGAACTTAGCTATCATCCTGGCAAAGTCAATGTAGTGACTGATGCTTTGAGTAGGAAATCCTTGCATATATCTGCTTTGATGGTTAGGGAATTGGACCTCCTAGAACAGTTTAGAGACCTTATCCTAGTGTGTGAGGTTACCCCTAACAGTGTGAGACTAGAAGCTTTGAGGATTACTAGCGGTTTACTAGGAGAGATCAGAGAAGGCCAGAAAGTCAGATTTTTTTTAGGACTCAGTTAGAAGCCATAGCATCAAGGAGAGGTAGTAGTTTTCATATGGGATCAGATGGAGTCTTGAGGTTTCAAGATAGAATCTGTGTTCCCAATGTATCTGAGCTTAGGAAAATGATTGTAGAGGAAGGACATAGGAGTAGTTTGAGTATCCACCCTAGTGCCACCAAGATGTATCAAGATCTCAAGACAATGTTTTGATGGCCAGACATGAAGAAGTTAGTGAGTTTGTATATGCATGTTTAGTCTATCAGAAGGCTAAGACAGAACATCAGAGACCCTCAGGTAAGTTGCAACCCTTAGAGATACCCCGATGGAAGTGGGATAGTATCTCCATGAATTTTGTTGTAGGATTGCCTAAAACCTTGAGAGGTCTAGATTCTATATGGGTTATTGTTGACAGGTTGACCAAATCTGCTCACTTTATCCCCCATCAATAGTAGGTTTTCCTTAGAGAAGTTGACCTCCTTGTATATTAGTGAGATTGTCAGATTACATGGTGTGCCATCTAGTATAGTACCTGACAGAGATCCTAGATTCATCTCTAGATTTTAGGAGATTCTGAACAAAGCTTTGGGAACCAAGCTTAGGCTAAGTTCAGCCTATCACCCTCAAAATGATGGTCAAACTGAATGAATCATTCAGTCTTTAGAGGATCTTTTAAGGGCATGTCTTTTGGAACAAAAGGATAGTTGGGAGAGTATTCTACCGTTAATAGAGTTTACCTATAACAATAGTTTTCATTCTACCATGGGCATGGCTCCCTACAAAACTCTGTATGGTAAAAGGTGTAGGACACCTTTGTGTTGGTTAGAACCTAGAAAAAACATCATTTTAGGACCTGAAGTGGTACAACAAACCACTAAGAAGGTCAAGTTGATCCAAGAGAGAATGAGGACTACTCAGAGTAGGTAGAAAAGTTATCAGGACAAGAGGAGAAAAGACTTAGAATTTGAGGTTGGTGATCATGTATTCTTGGGAGTTACTTCGTGGACTGGGGTTGGTAGAGCATTGATATCTCGAAAACTTACACCTCGTTTTATTGGTACTTTCCAAGTTCTCAAAAGAGTCGGCCCTGTAGCATATCAAATTGAATTACCTTCATCCCTTTCTAATCTTGATAATGTATTACATGTGTCCCAACTCCGTAAATATGTCCATGATCCTTCTCATGTGGTCGAGTTAGATGACGCTCAAGTAAAAGAAAACTTAACATATAAAACAATGCCTTTGAGGATCGAAGATCCGCGAATGAAGCACTTAAGAGGGAAAGAAACTCCTTTGGTCAAGGTAATCCGGGGAGGTACATCAGGAGAGGATGCGACATGGGAACTGGAGAGTCAGATGCAAGAGGCCTATCCAGCTTTGTTTAAATCAGGTAAATTTCGGGGACGAAATTTCTAAAAGGGTGGGAGAGTTGTAACACCCTGAAATTTCGATAGCTGAAAATAGATATTTGGTGTATTTGTTGTGATCGTTTGATTATTTGATTAGTTTAGATCAATTTAAATGTTATGTGAATTATCCATGCGCAATTGCTTGGTGTAGATGTCAAGTTATGTGGAGTTGTTGGAGCTGCGCTGACCATTCTGGATTGGTTAACCGTTAGATCCCCTTCAACTTTTAAATATAGGTTCCTAACCCACATATGTAATGTTTGACCGTTGGGATTATTAAACTAATGTTTGGAAGGGGAGAAATTAATTTTTTCACTGAAGCAGAAAATTCTAAAATTTGGTCAGCTCGCCCAGGCGAATTTTGCAGGCATTTTTGCTCGCCTGGGCAAGTGAAGGCGGTGATAAATACGAACCAACAACCATAAATCACGAAAATGGCTTCCTCTCCCCCAAAAACAGCTCCCAAGCGAATGCCTTCCTCTTGGTTGTAACCTTTTGCAACCAATCTAGCTTTGTTTCTGACTATGATTCCACTTTCATCAAGTTTGTTTCTAAAAACCCATTTAGTGCCAATAGGTTTGAGAGAAGAAGGTCCAAGAACAAGTTCCCAAACTTCATTTCTTTTAAATTAATTTAATTCTTCATGCATGGCATTCAATGTTCATCAATTAAGGCTTGATGAATATTTTTAGGTTCTATTTGTGAAACCCCATATTACAACAGAGATTTCTTAATGAAGATCTAGTAGATACTCCCTTTGAGACTTCACCAATGATATTGTTAAGAGAGAGGTCTCTAGTAGTTCTCCAATCTTTTGTCTCTTCGACTGGTGTTGATTGACTTGCTTCAGTAATTTGTTTCTCTTTTTCTTTAACCACTGAATCATTTAACTGGATAAACTCCTCCAAAGGACCTGCATCTACATCACATTTCTTTTCCTCTTTGAGGGATTAGATTCATCACAAATCACATGTACAGATTCTTCCATGCACAAGGTTCTTTTATTGAAAACTCTATATGCTTTACTATGTAATGAATATCCAAGAAAAATGGCTTCATCAGCTTTAGCATCAAATTTTCCAAGTGATTCTTTGCCATTATTCAAAACAAAAAACTTACAACCAAATGGTCTCAAATGAGAAATGTTTGGTTTTCTACCTTTGTATAGTTCATAAGGGGTTTTCTTTAAAATAGGCCTTATTAACAATCTATTCAAAGTGTAGCAAATTGTACTTACAGTATCAACCCAAAAATATTTAGGCAAATTTGTCTCATTAAGAAGAGTTCTTGCTCCTTCTTCAAGGGATCTATTTTTCCTCTCCACAACACCATTTTGTTGATGTGTTCTTGGAGCTGAAAAATTGTGATTAATTCCATTTTCTTCACAGAATTTTTCAAAATGTTCATTTTGGAATTTTCCACCATGATCATTTCTTATTGAGATAATTTTGCTCCCCTTTTTCATTTTGAGCAAGTTTGACCAATTTTCTAAAAGCATTGCAAGCATCACTCTTGGATTTCAAAAACAGAGTCCATGTGAATCTAGAGTAATCATCTACAATGACAAGCCCATAGTAATTACCTCCTAAGCTCATAGTTCTAGAAGGACCAAACAAATCTATGTGAAGTAATTCAAGGGGTCTTGAAGTGGAAACAACATTTTTACTTTGAAAAGAATTTTTTGTTTGATCCCCTTTTGACAAACATCACATAATTTGTCCTTTTCAAACTTGAGTTTGGGTAAGCCAATAACTAAATCTTTTTTAATTAGCTTGTTCATATGATGCATGTTAATGTGACTTGCCCTTCTATGCCACAACAAAAATTCATCAATTTTGCTTATTAGGCAAGAAGTGTTGTGAAAAAATGCATGATCAATTGAGAGTAAATAGATATTACCTTTTCTTTTACCTATGTGAATCACCTCACCATTTTGTCCATCACATATCATGCAGCAATTGTCATTAAATGATACTTTGAATCCTTTGTCACAAAGTTGGCTTATACTTAGGAGATTATGCTTTAAACCTTCCACATAAAGAACATTTCTTATTTTGGTTTTAAAGTTGTCTCCTATATTTCCTTCTTCTATTATCTTCTGTTTGTTGTTGTCTCCATAGGTGACAAATCCACCATCTTTAAGAGTCAGATTTGTAAGCATAGATATGTCACCGGTCATATGTCTAGAACATCCACTATCAAGATACCATAATGATGATCTTGCTCTTAGACATACCTGCAAAATTCAAATCAATTTTCAAAGGAAGATACCCAATTGAGGTTGGGTCCATAGGAGTTAGCCACTTTCTTCTTCTTTTGCACCCAAATACATTCTCCATTAGGCACATAGAATCTCCTAGCATAGCATTTACAAGAAGTATGTCTTTTCATCATACAATAATTGCAAGTTACAGATTTTAATGAATCCCTTGAATAGGTATTTTGATTGATCCTTGAATTATGGACATGCTTTTGATTTTTCTGTTTTTGTGGTTCAAAGACAGTTTTGCCAAAAGACTTTGAGCCTTGCTTGTAACCCAAACCAGAAGTATCTCCAGCATATTTTTGCACACTTATCATTTCAGCTAAGTTGCATCTTCCTTTATAAAGCTTTCTTAAGAGATCAATCAAATCACTATTCTTAGATAGAAGAGTCATGTATTTTTCTCCTTGACTTCTTTTGTAATCATCAAAATCCTTTTGTAACATATTGTATTTATCAACATTTGATGAAGAAGACGCACATACACATCCATTCATTTTGTAACTTGAAACAAGTTTTTCATTTTCCTCTTTCAAGTCACAAACTTTGGCTTGCAATTCTGTAATTTTTGCAATATGCCATCTAAGATTTCCTTTTAGCTTATTATTGGATATTGTAAGTTTCTTGGCTTCTTCATGCATTTCATGAAAGGCATCAATAACTTGATCATATTCAGAACTTACCTCAGTTCCAGTACATGAAAGATCATCATCTTCATTAATTGTGGAAGTGAGACACACATCTGCTTCTTCATTTTCATTTGATGATTCAGAAGTTGTAGACTCATTATCTTCCCAAGCTATGTAGGCTCTCTTAGGCTTTCCTTATTTCTTTGTCTTGCTTTCACCTTGTTGCTTCTTTAGAAAGATAAAGCATTCAGATTTAATGTGGTCAGACTTGCCACATTCGAAGCAAGTGAAGTTGTTGTCACTCCTTTTGTTGTTGTTGTTGTTGTTGTTGTTGTTGTTCTTTATGATTTTTCTGTTCTTATTTCTCCTCAAGAACTTGCTGAACTTTTTAACAATCAAGTTCATGTTGTCATCTTCATCTTCTTCACTTGAGTCTTCAACTTTTTCAACCTTTGAAGATGCAGCTTTCAAGGCTATGCTTTTATGTTTCTTTTCTGCATCTTCAGCATTGGTTAGTTGTGACATTTCAAGTTCATACTCTAGAAGCTTACCAAATAGTGCAGCCATTGACATTTTGGATAGATCTTTTGATTCTTTGATTGTTGTCACCTTTGGTTGCCATGATCTTGTGAGACACTTCAAGATTTTGATATTCAATTCTTCAGCATCAAAAATCTTTCCGAGACCAAGAAGATGATTTACTATGTGAGTGAATCTTGTTTGAAGCTAAGATATGTTTTTTGTGGGATTCATCTTGAACATTTCATACTCATGTATTAAGGCATGCTTCCTTGATCTTCTCACTTCATCTGTACCTTCACGAGTGATTTCCAGCATTTCCCACATCTCCTTTGCACTTGTGTACCTAACTGCTCTAAAGAATTCATCAGAGGAAAGTGCAAAAGTAATCATATTCTTAGCTTTAAAATCATATTGAACCACTCTCTTTTCAACATCTGTCATTTCATCCCATTCTTTGGAAATCATATCATTACCAACAGTTTTTATAGAAATTAAAGGATCTTTTTCTATTGCATTCCAAGCTCATGGGTCATTTGATTGAATAAATATTTTCATTCTATTTTTCCAAAAGCTGAAATGCTCTCCTTAAAACATCGGAGGACGATTGAGGGAGGCACCCTCTTTGAAGGTGATTTGTGTGGTATTCATTTTCTTTTTAAAAAAAGATAGTGATCTTGAATAACACTCAAGAACTTGCTCTTGATATCAATTGAAAACAATAGGAATACCCACAATAACCAAGAAGGGGTGTGAATTGGTTTAAACTTGGTCTTTCAAAATTATTTATCAAATCAGAGTTAAGGATCTTTATCACTTTTAAAACCAAGAATGCTCTTATTCAATCAACCAACTCAGTTCAAGAAACTAATAGCTCAAAATAGAACTTCTTAGATAATGATAATGAAAACAAGATCAAATGAACAAGATGACTTATAAAGATAGAGATAAATAAAACCAACACAAGCAATTTATACTTGTTCACTTCACAACAGAAGCTACATCCAGTTTCTTCTAATCAACACTAGATTAGAGTTTCACTGTTATAAATTTTTGTTCTTACAAGCTTTACAACAACATCTCTTTATCAACATTAGATAAAGAATAGAAATCTAAAACCCTATTAGACTTCTAAAGAACAAGAATCAAAGAACACTACTTTGTTCTTTCCTAGAGAACACTACTCTAGCCAAAGCTTCAAGAATCCACTTACAATAGAATCAAATAACAGAAATTGTAAAAATGAAATTACATTCAGAGATTAAGGAGACAAGCGACCTGATGATCCATTGAAAATGTATGCAAAGGAATTACCAATCAAGGTTGAATGCAGAAATAAACTTTCAGAACATGCTCTCCTTTAAATTCTTGAAGTTTCTTGCCCAAAAAAGCTCATGACGATTAAACAGTGGGACAAGAAGTTAGTAAACCCAGAAATTCACTTTCAAACTCTTAGAAGGCTTGTGTATGCTCAGAAAATACGAAGTATTCAAGTTACAAAACAAGCCAAGCCTTCCCTCTATTTATAACAAAACTTTGTAACACCAATAATCGATTACACACGCCTAATAATCGATTAAAATGCATATGTAATCGATTAAATTATCACTTAATCGATTAAAGTGTTCAAGGCACATTCTAGGTTTAATTAACGAGCAAAATAATCGATTGATCCGAGCTATAATCGATTAAACCAAAAATCTTATATTTAGAAAATGGCCTGAGTAATCGATTACAAGTTATGGTAATCGATTAAGGCAGCAAGGCAGACTTTTTCAAATAGCCTATGTAATCGATTACAAATGTTGGTAATCAATTAATTTAGTGAAAACGAGATTTTCAAAATAGTTTGTGTAATCGATTACAATAAAAAGTTATCGATTAAAGCATAAATGTATTATACTTGATTTATACTATGTAATCGATTACAAGAAATGCGTAATCGATTAATATATACAGTAAAGCTTTTCTAGTTGTAAACATAAGCTATATAATCGATTAATCTGTTATGTAATCGATTAAAATGTTTATCAAAGCTTTTTTAGTTTCAAACATGAACAATATAATCGATTAATCTTTATGGGTAATCGATTAACTCAGTGAAATAAAATTTTTACAAAAGCTTTACCCATTTAGATCTTTTTCAAAATAGTTTTGATTCTTTGTTAAAAAACTCTTAAGCATATAAATGACTATATGTATGCCAATGCAAGGATCAACATATTTGTTTCTCATACACTTGGATTTGGATTTCAATCTTCAAGGCATGTGAAAAGCTCAAAACACTTAAGTCAAGGGCTTCATTTTTCTTGTTGCTCCCCCTATATCCAACACCAAGCTCCCCCATCATCCTCCTTCACCACCCACAGCCACCGGAGACCACCACGAGGCACCACAGAGCGGAATCTTCGAAACTTCTCTGGAAGTTTCAGTAGAGAACGAAGCTCTCAATCCTCCTTTCTTGGTTTCCTTGAGGTAATCTTTATTTTATTTCATTATTTGTCTTCTTCTAGCTATTTTAAGTCTCTCTTGATATTTCTTATGATTCAGGTACCGTTATTGGCTGTTTTTATACTTCCTTTGAAAATCATTTGAAAATGAGATGTTGTAAAAGTCTCCTTTTTATGAAATTGATGTCATTTCTGTGATCCCAGTTGAACCCTGGTCACATTGGGGTGATCGAAATTTCAAAATGATGTCTTTTGATGTGGACTCCCAAAACACCATTTTAGCCTCTTTTTAAATTTGAGTGAGTATTTGACCCTGAATGCTAACGTTAGCCTTGTTTATAAAATCTATACTAAATTATCTTCAATTTGGTATATAAAGCTCTGCGTTTGGACCAAAGCTTGTGAACTTGAGAAATCTCAAAACGACGTTTCGGGAGCTAACAGAGGGATATAGTTAGTTAATGCGAGTTTATTATTTAGTTATAGTTTTGGTACCATAGTTGGGGGCCAGGGAGTCCAACTATGAAGATAACTGTCTGTTCCTACTGTGTGCTGGTTTTCAAAAAAAACTAAGTTTTTAACTAATGGGATGCAATGTATTTATGATTGATGTATGCTTGTTCCTATTGTGTGCTCATTTTCAAGAAAAACTATGTTTTTAACTAATAGGATGCGATGAATTGGCTTGTTGATGGATAAAATTGTGAATGATATTGTTGTTGTAATGATTGGATTTTTGGGAAAAGTCTTAATTACAGAGGAGACTCTACCCAAAATTTTATAATATGTTTTCCTATTTAATTCTTTATTAAAATTTTAAATGAACATAAGAGTGTGTTTTCTATATTGTAGTCTTCCTCTTTAATTTAGAATTTTCCTAAAATGTCAGTCTTGTGGTAATATGGATTGTGGATGAATGAGGTGATATTGATGTCATTGATAATGTTGAAATGAGATATTATTGATGTGTTGGTGATGATTGAATGAGATAATGATGATGTGTTTGATGATGTATAAATGATATAATGATGATGTGGTTTATGATGTTTCAATGCGATGATGATGAAATGATTGTTGGTATTGAAATAAAATGATGTTGATGTTATTGATGACATTAAGATGACAATGTTGAAATAAGATGAATTTGATATATATGATGATGATATTGAGATGATGTAATGTGTATGTACATTGATACCTATGGGGTGCATGATTGGTCATCCTTGCGGGGAAGGATTTGTTCCTGGCCATGATCATGCATTGATGGTGCCCATGGTTGTCATTATGTGTGATGTGGATACACATGAATACCATGGGGTGCATAATTGGATAACCATGCGAGGGTGGGTTTATGAATTTTAAGCATCCTAAGAGAGAATGAAATTGTTTAAAATTCTGGTCCCTAGCTATCGATAGTCAGTGCACTGATAGTGCCTATGGTTGTATATTGTGTATGTCCACGTGGGGTACATTGACTGGTTGAATAACCTTGCGATAGTGGGTTTACGAATTTTAAGCATCCTAAGAGAGAATGGGATTGTTTAAAATTCTTGTCCCTATCTATCCATGGTCAATGTATCAGTGATGTTGTGTATGTACATGGGGGGTGCCTGACTAGATAACCTTGTGAGGGTGGGTTTACGAATTTTAAGCATCCCAAGAGAGAAAGGGATTGTTAAAATTTCAATCTCTATCTATCCATGGTCATTGCATTGATGGTGCCCATGTTCATACTTCATATTTCATGGATGGAAATAGAATGGTGGCAGCAAGTACGGGGGTACTAGGGGCATCACTCTGTTTGGAACTCCCTTATGACTCAAGGCTAATCACCATGGGGGAGGAGCGACCAGTGCACCACAGGGTGACCTCGACGAGCTACCACATCATTTTCCTAAGAGAGGCTATTTCCATGAGGATGGTACCACATTGCATGCTAATAGATGAGTCAGGTGCATGCATCATTCCGTGCATGATTGTTTGAGTTGTGAAATGTATCGGATGATTGGTTTGTTAAGGGTGTATTGGATTGATAGAATTTTGGTAATAATTGTGATTGTGATTGTTGTTTCCTTTCCAATTGTGGTTACTTGATATTTGTTGGTTGTACATAATAAACTCACCCTTGTGTTTGTTGTACCATGTGGTTGGTACCTGTGATGACCGCGAACCTTCGTTCGTGTAAGCAGATGAGCAGCCTTAGGTGACTCTGGAGGGAGATTCTTTTTGGTTGGAACCACTAAGCCGACGTGATGACGTTGGGTTTCTTTTTTGAAAAAGTTGTGTTTTGTTAATTAATTCTTTCTTAGTTAGTTCTTTGACTTTTTGTAAGATATGTAATTTCAGTTGTATTACATTTAAAACTAAAGCTAGTTTTAACATGTGGATGACATGTATTGATTTAATATATATATATATATATATATATATATATATATATATATATCTGTGTGTGTGTGTGTGTGTGTGTGTGTACATATGTGATTAATTATGGAATTGTAATATGTGTATATTATATTATCGCGAAAAAAAATTTACCATCATTTTCATAATCAATTTAATGAAGTTTTCATTAAAAGTTAAATCTTGTGAGGTAAGAGTTGATGATACAGTAGCGACGAGACAGGTCATTACATTAGTGGTATCAAAGCTGGTCGAACCTTTTCAGCCGATGAGTTGTGAGTCTGCTATATTTCTCTGTGCATTGTGTGTTTGCTTGTTGAATGTTTGGTGTTTGAGTATTTGATTGTTTTGTAGTTGTTCGGGTTGTTTGTGTTTGAGATTTACGCACATTGTTGTTTTGCTTGGGTTATAGAGATTTGTTGGTGTTGTCATAAGATGTTTGTATTCCTGATGTCTGTTATACCATGAGTTCTAGTGTCTTGTCATGAGTTATCAGACTGGCCATCTGGATAATTTGTGAAGTGCAATGGGACACTATGGCAAGCAGTCAGGAATACAAAGTGTAAAGAATAAGCGTTAATGCCTCGAGAGAGAACTGTTGTAAAGAAGTGATTTCTCAAGGCATCAACTCTCAAAAGTAATTGGGTAGGGACTTGAGATAGGTATAAAATTGCTTTCTTTCTTTTTCTTATGTGTATCCCTTCCATGTTTTCACTTCTTGATGTGTGCAAGAAGTGATAGTTGGTAGGAATGACTGTGTAATAGCTGATGTTCTACAAACTTTGAGGCTGAAGGTCAAGCTATGACCTTGAAAACCTTCAAGAGGGTATATATGGAGAAATACTTTCTTGAAGTTGTTAGAAACAAGAATGAGATAGAATTCTTAAAGCTTAAGCAAGGGAGTATGACTGTGGCTGAGTATACAACTAAGTTCAAAGAGTTAGTGAGGTAATTTCCCCATTACCAATGAAGATATGGGATTCTGTTACTTGTGCTATTCGATTCCCGTGCAACCCATTTTTTTGTATCTTGATTGTGTGTGTAAAGAAACTAAAACTTTATGTGTCTTCTTTGAGTAGTGATCTTGTGGTAGAAACCCCAACTAGTGGTTCTGTTTAAACTTCTAATGTGTGTTTGAATTGCCTTGCAAAGTTTTCTGGTAGAAAATTCTTTATTGATATGATTTCTTTACCTTTCAACTAAATTGATGTTATTCTGGGTATGGACTGATTATCTTCTAATCATGTTTTGTTAAATTGTTTTGATAAAATTGTGGTGTTTGGTAATTCTGAAGTGATTAAGAATGAGATGTTTATCTCTACCAACCAAATTGTATCATCTTTGAAAGAAAATGCTCAAGTGTACATAATCTTGTCTAACCTGGAAGTAGAGACCAAGGTTTCTCTAGGTGACCTCCCTGTTGTTAAAGAGTTTCCAGGAGTGTTTCCTGAGGATATGTCCGGCCTACCACCTGAGAGAGAGATAGAGTTTTATATAGATTTGGTACCTGGTGTTACACCTAGATCCGTAGCCCCTTATAGGATATCTCCTATAGAGTTAGCCGAGCTTAAGAAACAGCAAGAAGAGTTGTTGGAATAGACAGTTTGTGAGACCCAATGTGTTCCCATGGGAAGCACCAATGTTGTTAGTGAAGAAGAAAGATGGAACCATGAGGTTATGTGTAGATTACCGTCAGTTGAGCAAGGTGCATCTACTTTTCGGTAGTCCATAACTTAACAACTCCATAGTTAAGCGTGCTTGACTTGGAGCAATTCTGGGATGGGTGACCTCTTGGGAAGTTTCGCAAGAAGTGTGTGAGTAAGGAAAAAACAAGCTGAAAAGTCTTGTGTTGGTATGTGGGGACAGTCATTGATCCTGCAAGTGGTCGGGCGTTACAAGTGGTATCAGAGCAGGGCCTCTTTACCAGTACGGTGTGGTTCGAGGATGAACCAAACGGAAACTGGTGGGCATGTAACATCTCGGACGCTGGCAAGGGCGGGGAGTGATCGTTGGTGCAATGAGGCACGGGCAATGAGCAGCTCCTGGCAGGCTTCCAGTGGGAGGGGTACATGAATGAATCGAATACACATCCGAAAGATAGGAATCCAGAGACTGTGCAGGTATGGGACTGTACAATTGAGGATAACTTAAAAGAAATAATAGGTACTACCTATACCAACAAGGTGCATTTACTTTTCGGTAACCTATAACTTAAAAACTCCACAATTAAGCATGCTTGACTTGGAGCAATTCTGGGATGGGTGACCTCCTGGGAAGTTTCTCAGAAAGTGTGAGTGAGGACAAAGCAAGCTGAAAAGTCTTGTGTTGGTATGTGGGGACAGTCATTGATCCTACAAGTGGTCGGACATTACAGGCCTCACACATTTGAACTATCTCATCTCATGCGACTCCTCGTGCGTGAACAGCTTGCACCAGCTATCATGCAGAGGGAATCGCCTAATAGTGCCACGTTGATCTCAAACTCACCGTCGACGCCTTTGGTGTCGGGAAGTAGGAGCTCGGTGAAGATCTCATGGGTTAGATCAAAGGCGATGATGAGATCGGGTTGGTCGGGTTTGAGTTTGCGCATGATGAGTGGAGGGAGTTTCCAACAAAGACACCTATGGTACGCACAACAGGAATCGAGTAGCGTGATGTTGTTGTTGTTGTAACACATGAGAGGGTCGTTAAGTGAAAGGGGGGGTCTGGGGTTGGGAAATTGGTTTGGTATAGATCCGAGTCGAGGCGGAGGATGAGGGTTGTGTTGGTCTGGTATAAATCCACAATTAATTTAGGAAACAATACAACATTGACTTTTATAAAAACCAATGTTAACAATTGATCAAACAACATTGATTTTTATAAAAATCGATGTTAACATATACACACAACATCGTTTTTTCAAAACAACGATGTTAACAATTAATAAATTAAAACAAAATATGTTTTTTTAAAAACCGATGTTAATATCAACACACATGTCATCGGGTTTTTAAAAAACTAATGTTGATGAACTCAACTTATTTACAACTATGCCACCATGTTATTTTTAACATCAATTTTTATAAAATCGATGTTAAAATGATGAACGATGTTAAAAGTTTATTTTCTAGTATTTGAAAGAAAAGTCTCTTTTGTGAGCTCCCTAGAAAGTGATATTTAAAGCTGAGCCTAACCACACATGTATTGCACATGAAAAGGCAAACATTTTCAAGTTTCAAAACTTTATTTAAAAATATACTTACAGTATTCTTTATTAATACATCAATTACATCCTCTTGAAACCACAATCGAGTGCGCTTCCCAAGTTTCATTGTTGAACTTTCACAAATTATCTCTCTTTCCATGTCTCGTAGTAATAAGTGCATGTCAAGTTTGTTGTTCTTTAAAACTTTTATGAGGCTACGCTCTATGAGAACTGGTATTCTTATATCATCATGTAGTCCACAACCATTTAGTATCTTTGTAACATAGGCTATGTCTTTAACAATAAAGAAACAACATACATCAAGAAATATATCCCTTTCCATGTGATCGCATAATCCATCATAGCTTATCCTTAATTTTTCTTGAACTTGATAATTGGGAATTATTTTTAGTTTTGACAATACACTTTCCCACTTTTTCTTTGTCCTCTCACTTAAATAAGAAGTAATCCATCAAGGGATTTATTTTTGTACATTTCCTTCATTTTATAAAGATTATCAACTTTAAGTTTGTTAAGTAGGCGTACATCTCTAGTTGTAATGATATTATAGTTCCTTGACCAAACCATTTACGATTTCCACATAGGTCTTTTAATTGGTAAATTCGTTAACATCATCAAGTACAATGAGTATCTTACTTCCATGAAGTTGGTTGTCCATCATAGCATGTCCTATCCCAACTCTTTTTATGTTCACCTTTGTTTTAAGGACATCTGAAAGAAGTTGTTCTTGCAAATGAACATGCCCTTTTTGATCTGTTTCACAAATTTCTTGAATATCTTCAATGAAACTACTATCCATGAATCTATGATGAATTCGATTGTAGATGGCTTTTGTGGTGGTAGTTTTACGCAATCCTCCCATTCCCCATATACAAACTTTAGGGGACTGATTTTCAATAAATCCAATCACTTCTTGCACATGGGATTCTAATCCAATAGGAAATCCAGTCATAGACATGAATGTGTTGTCTAGTTTTGTGAGAATATCCTCAACAATTTTCTTCACTAATTGAGCCTCGTTCCTTCAAATTTAGTAATAATTATAAAGCAGGTAGAAGTAGAATGGTCACGTACTACAAAATTTTAAGCTTACACAATTTTTTAAGTACTTATAATATATAAATTTCTCATTTTAATTTTCTTAGAATAATTTTGTTTTATGTTTGGATCTATGAAACACAAACTCTGACACAGACACCAGACACTTCGACATGACTAATGTCTAAAATATAGGACACGATGATATTGCATACACATACAAACATAGAGATTCTAATTAAATGAAAGACTAAAATATATTTTTGATTCCTAATAAATATCCAATTTCGAAATTTTTCACTTTCTTTCAGTGACTAAAATTTGAATTTTCATCTTTCAGGGACAAATTTGTTAGCGCTCTACACATTTAGGGACGAAAATGACTATTTATACATAAATAAAATATTGTTTAACCTCTAAGCTTACAATATGCTCCATCCATTCAGTCTAAAAAATGAAAGAAGAAAAATCATCAAAAACAATAATTTATTTACCTATGATTCCTAACATCCCAACCTGAGAAATTTACCACTTGGGTGAGTACGCTGCTCCACCTCGACAACTTGGGTTCTCCCCACGACTTCAATATTTTTCCAAAAGAACCTGTCTGATAACGTAAATGGGGAGGGTTAACATCATGAAATTTGGGCAAAACTATGTGGCCCTAAGTTTTGTAGCATTCAATGATGTTTTCCAACTCCTCAAGACACCAAGAAGAATCAGGGTAGTTTTTGGAGAAAACAACTACACATATTCGAGAACCTTCTATTGTTCAAATAACTATTCCTTCAGATTCAATCCCCAGGAATAACTCAGTTCATTAAGGAACGTGTTGAGTCCAACATTTGAGAGGGAAGAATGAAGATGAGAAATGAAATTCCCACGTGTGTCTGCTCTCCTAAAGTTGATGAACACATTGTATATCCATTAGTGTTCGGATGATAAAGAAGACGTGAATTCCATCAAAGAAATTGAAGTCAACGACTAGAAGATGGTGGCACTGAAACAACAACGCAAAATACAGCTAGAGATAATAGTAAGGTGCAACAACAAGGTGGTGGCACTGAAAATTACTTTAATGGATCTTGAGCAACCACACAAGTGAACCTAATACCACATTTTAAATCAAAACCTTAAGACTTATGTTTATGGGTCTTACCTTCACTTATCTATTGTTCAAATTTCTCATTCCTACACAAAATATGGGACTTCACTTCACACTTATACTCCAACAATTATGTTTGGTAAAATTAACTAAAAAGCTAGCTTGAAGCTGGAAAGTTAAAAGCTAGCTTGAAGCTGTACCACCCTGAAATTTCGATAACTGAAAATATATGTGTGATGTATTCCTTGTATTATTTGATTACTTTATTAATTAGGATTAGTTTAAATGTTGTGTGAATTATCCTTGTGCAATTGCTTGGTGTGGATGTTAAGTTATGTGGAGTTTGTTTGAGCTACGTTGTAATTGAGTGATTTCGAGTTTGACCCATAATCTGTTTTGGTAAAATCACAATTTTTGGATTTGTTAACTGTTGGATTGCCTTCAAATTTTAAAGGTAGCTTCCTAACCCACATATGCAAAGTTTGACTATTGGGATTTATGAAATAACATATGAAGAGGGAGATATTAATTTTTCACAGAAGCAGTGAAATTTTAAAATTGGGTCAGCTCGTCCAGGCGAGCCAAAATGCCTGCCAAATTCGCCTAGGTGAGTCAAGTCGGTTTTAAATAAGAAAGCAGCATGAAAATCACGAAAAAATGGTCTTCTTCTTCTTCTTCTAAACCTCCACTGAACCTCCCACACCCTTCTCCATCAGCCACGGCCATAGGTGACCGCCACGAGTCGCAGTTTCTTATCGTTGAACCACCGCACGGGCTGGAACAATTTAATTGGAACGAAACCTTCAAAACTCAACTCGAGGATTCGGTAGAGAACGGAGCCTCCAATTCTCCTTTCTTGGTTTCTTTGAGGTAACCATGGTTTCCTTGTCTTCTCTTAGCTAGTTTGAAGCCTCTCTTGATATCTCTTGTGATTTGGGTACCGTTATTGGGTATTTTATACTTCCTTTGAAAAACCTTTGAAAATGAGACGTTGTAAAAGTTTCCTTTTTATAATATTGATGTCATTTTTGTGACCTTCATTGAGCCCCGACCGCATTGGTGTGATCGGAATTTCAAAATGATGTCCTTTTGATGTGAACTCCCGAAACACCATTTTAGCCCCCTTTTGAATTTAAGTGGGTATTTGACCCCGAATGTTAATGTTAACCTTGCCTTTGAAATCTATACTAAATTATCTTCGATTTGATATATATATATATATATATATATATATATATATATAGCTCTGCGTTTGGACCAAAGTAGAACTTGAGAAATTTCAAAACGACGTTTCAAGGAGATAACAGAGTGATATAGATAGGTAAGGGGAGTTTATTATTTGGTTATAGTTTTTGATACCATAGTTGGGGGTCAAGGAACCCAATTATTGAGATTTATGCATGTCCCTGTTGTCTGATGATTTTCAAGAAATACTATATTTTAAACTAATGGGATGTAATATATTTATTATTGATGTATGTTGTACCTGTTGTGTGCCCGTTTTCAAGAAAAACTATGTTTTTAACTAATGGGATGCAATGAATTTGCTTGTTGATGGATAAAACTGTGAGTTGTTGTTGTAATGATTGAATATTTGGGAAAAATCTTAATTACAAAGGAGAGTCTGCCCAAAATTTTATAATACATTCTCCTATTTAATTCTTTATTAAATTTTTAAATGGGCATAAAAGTGTGTTTTCTATATTGTAGTCTTCCTCTTTAATTTAGAATTTTCCTAAAATACCAGTCTCGTGGTAATATGGATTGTGACTGAATGAGATGATATTGATGATTATGATGATGATATTGAAATGGGATAATGTGATTGGGTTGATGATGTTGAAATGAGAAAATGTTGATGCAGTTGATGATGTTGAATATTGATGTTTATGATGATGATATTGAAATAAAATGATGTTGATGTTGTTGATGACATTGAGATGACATGATGTTGATGTTGATAATGACATTGATGAGAGATAATATTGATGTGACAATGTCATTGTATGTTGTGAATACACATGGGGGTGCATGACTTATTGGATATCCTTGGGAGGAAGGGTTGGTCCGTATCCACGATCAATGCATTTATGAGTCCATATTTGTATGTTGTGTATGTACATGGAAAGTGCATGACTGGATATCCTTGTGAGGAAGGATTTGTTCCTACACATGGTCATACATTGATGGTGCCCATGTTTCATACTTCATAATTGTATGGATGGAAATAGAATGAAGGCAGTGTGTGCTTGTGGATTTTTATGGGCTAAAAATGCAGGTAGTAAGGGGCCACTCGGTTTGGAATTTCCTTGTGACTCTGGTTGATCACCATGGGGGAATGATCAATGCACGACAGGGTGACCCTGATGAACTACTGAATCATTTTCCTGAGAGAGGTTATTTCCATGAGTATGGTACCACATTGCATGGGGAGAGTGGAATCAGGTGCATGCAACATTCTAAGCATAATTGCTTTGAATTGTGGAAAAAGTGGATGACTAGTTGGTTGAGCGTGTGTTGAATTGATTGATTATTGAGAATGATTATGGTTGTTATTGTTGTTTTCTTTCTAATTATTGTTATATGGAACTTGTTGATTTTGTATAATAAACTCTCCCTTGCAATTTTGGACCGTGTGGTTGGTACCCACCGGCGGAGCCAAGTTGAAATGAGGGTGGGCAAATGCACCCCCTCATTTCAATAAAACCATTAATATTTGTCCAAAAATATTATATTTTGCACCTCCTAATTTTATATTTTGCATCCCGTAATTTTATATATTTGAACTTTCTTATCAGTTCACATGTGAGAGTAAGTAAGTGTACCCTCTTATTTTAATAAAATGCACATATTTATCTTAAAATTTTATATTTTGTATCTTTTAGCTTCGTGTTTGAACCCAATTATCCCATGTGATGATGATAATTATCAATTTTTTTATTTTTTAAATAAATTGTCCCCACTAACCCAGGGTCCTAGATCCGCCACTGTTGGTACCTGTGATGATCGCGAACTTTTGTTCGTGGGAGCATATGAGCAGCAATAGGTGACATTGGAGAGAGATCATTTTTGTTGGAGCCGTCAAGCCGACGTGATAACGTTAGATTTCATTTTGGGAAAAAAGTTGTGTTTTGTTATTAACTCTTTCTTAGTTGGTTCCTGAAATAATTTTTGGTTGGGCATGTAAATTTCATATTTAAATACATATAAAAACTAAATTATGTTCTGATATGTGAATGACATATATTGGTTCAATTTATATCTATGTATATTTGTTTATTACGTATTTGTGAGATGACTACACAACCTTTGCCTGATTGACGATTAATAATCTCAATCACTTGTTGCACTCGGGATTTTAATCCAACTGGGAAATTAGGTAACAGACAATAATTTTGTTAGTTCTCAATAATAACTTCATTAGACGGTTTTCTAGTGTGGCTAATAAACTTAATTACTTTATTTTTTACCTTTTCAAACACATTCAAAAGACACTAGAGTCAAGTGTTGTTTCATTTTTTCCTTTAATCTCAACAGAAAGTGTAAGAAAATTGTTTAACTCATTTATAATTAAATTACACATATAAGTCTTTTGTTAGCTATGTCAAATTACCGTATAACGAAGTTATCAATGAGGATTAATAAAAATATATTATATTTTCACAAACATCAAATAAATACGAAAAATTTATGAGAATAAAATTAATATTTTTTAAATTTTAGAGAGATTCCAAATATATTTTATGCTAAAAAGTATAGAATAACATAACTCTAATTCCTAGAATCCCAACATCCCAATCGGCCAAATTTGTTCTCTCCGTGAGTGCACTCATCCATGCCCTCAAGTCCTGAACACATCGGGTGTCCCATGCAGCAAACAGTTTTGTGCAAGTGCTTCCAAGCCTTTTCCATAAGCACCCATTTGGCGACGTATTTCCGATGGATCTACCTTGTTAAATACAGGCACAACCACTTGACCGTAAGTTCTAAAACATTCCCTGATTTTGAGTTTTGACCAATTCATCAAGACACTACGTAGATGAAGTATAGTTACTGGAGAAAACCACGATGGATATTTGAGACCTTTGTATGGTTCCAATTAGTTCTGCTCCTACCTCTGTCCCCTTCTCAAACTTGTCATCGATGAACGTGTGGGTTCCCTCATTTGCGAGGCAAGCTTTGAGATGAGACACGAAAGCACTACGCATGTCTTCTCCTCTAAAGCTTAAGAACACGTCATAGATCCAGCGGGTGTAAAAGGATGAAGACGACAACATTAACTCCAGAAAAGGAATTCTAACAACGCTAGTTGTATTTAAATTACGATGAAAAAAGTCCTTGGGTAACTAGTTCTAGACAACACTAAGGTGCAACCGTCGGTGTTCTTGAATCATTTTTTCAATTTGAAATAGAATGAATAATAATAACTAAGTTAAACTCAGTCTTAGAATATTTAATCTACTAGCAGCCTATATTGACTTGTATTCCATGGAATAATGCAATGAATATAATATATTTAGATTATTTTCGAGGTATTTCAGTTAGTTTTTAGTTCATTTTATCAGTTAAAATATTCATTTAGATATTTAATAAATAAATTTTTTAAGTAATTTCTATCATTTTTTTAAACGTTTCTTGAAGTAATGTTTTTTTAAAACGATAGCTACTAGTTTTATATTATTTTTTTACTTTTATCCTTGATATATTTTTTTATTTTCTTGTTACCTTTTCTAAATAAATCATGATATTATTATTTTTATGTTATTTTACACTTTTTAGCTACTTTAACAATTAATTTTATCGAATACTTCAAATTTAATTAGTTTTTCAAATTAATTTTACACATAGCACATTTCATTTATTTTTCTTTTCTTATACTAATCTTCCTTAGCTCATACTCTTTAGAACTTTAGAGCCAAATTCATCTAGCTAGAGAGAGTTTGCAAACATCTTAAAGAGGAGCTTACTGGTGAGTTTTCCCTGAAAGGCATATTAGGCATGTAAAGACTTTTGGAAGAATACTTAGGGAGAGCCTACAAAGGCTTGGAGAATATTGGTGTAGGAGCTTGTGGCAGCTTCAGAAAAGAAAGAATACCAAATTTGGTGTTTGTGTTAGTGAAAATCCTACAAGAGTATAGACTAGATGTAACCTAAGGTTATGGGTGAACCAGTATAAATTTTGTGTGTTTTATACTTCTTTATTGTTTCTGATTTGTTGTTTTTATATCTTTTACTTTGAGAAACGTAGTTTACAATATTATATCTTTGATACAAAATCATTAGAAGTTTTTCAAATTGTGTTCAAAGTTCAAAAGCAACCTCTACTCAGTTGCATAATAGATAAAATATTCTACGTTATCTAGAATATCATAATTTTTTAGTAGCTTCTTAAGTAGTATAGACAATAATATATTTCTAATGTTTTTACTAGAAAACTATTTTTATGCAAAGTAGTATCAAAGGATAAATATTTCTCCTAACAAAGCTTCTAAAAAGTAAAACTCTGATATATTCTTACAACTTCATAAGCTATGTATTCTTTTGCAAAAAAAAAAAAAAAAAAAAAAAAAAAAAAAAAAAAAAAAAAAAAAAAAAAAAAAAAAAAAAAAAAAAAAAACTTTAGTCAATTATTGGAAAAGCCACCTAAATTGTGGTCACTCCTTGATAGAGGGGGTGTGTTGAAAGTCCCCAAGTAGCCGTGGGCAAAAAGGGACATGTAGAAGTCTCACATCGACTAAAGATAGTGTTGAGATCAACTATATAAGTAGGGAGAAATCCTCACCTTACAAGCCGATTTGTAGGGTTGAGTTAGGCTAATAACTCACGTTCTGACATGGTATCAGAATCTATCCTAAATGGGTCCCTATGTCTGTCACGCTCTAGGCACCAGCCTTGAGCGTGAGAGGGGATGTTGGAAAAGCCAAGTAAATTGTGGTCACTCCTTGATAGAGAGGGTGTGTTGAAAGTCCCACATGGTTGGTAGCTATGGCCAAAAGAAGACATGTAGAAGTCACACGTCAACTAAAGATAGTGTTGAGATAAACTATATAAACGGGGAGCAATCCTCACCTTATAATGTTCCCATTCCAACATTTGGATCTTTAACTTATGGAATCTATTTTGTTCAAGTTCATTATGTTATCATTTTTGGTGCTTGGAAGTTGGAAGTGATATGAAATGAAATCATAATTGTAACTAATGAAAATTCATGAGAAAACAGATTTTGAAAACACTGGCCTTTGACTGAACATATTCTCAGTCTCCTTTGTTGTGTATCCTCCCCCCTTACAGTGCTTTTTCTTTACATAGTTGATTGTTGTATTATTCTCACTGGCCTATGAAGTGTGGACTCTTTGTTTATACTTGAATTGGTATCTTTATGGTTTGTTGTTTCAAAGTGGATTATGTTCGGACTTAGAGTATGGAACTATAGTGGCCATATAATTATGTGTTGGTATTTTAATAGTTCAATTTATCTTTAGAGTGAGAGGGATGTATAGCAAGAATTGGATTGGAATGTGCTTTGGATGTATTTTCTCATTTCTTTTGAATCGCAACAGAAATAGAAGATCAATTGAGCATAAGTAAGGAATTGAATTATGTAAAACAATAGTGAACTATGATGTACAAGTTACTTTGAAGTGTTCTTGTTCAATGTTGTATGTGAATTATGTAAAACAATAGTGAACTACTATGATGTACAAGTAAGGAATTGAATTATGTAAAACAATAGCGAACCATGAATTTTATTTAAATGAAATTGATACAATTAAATGACACTATTTGTCATTTTTAATTAGCGCGAGTTATTTTTTTTTCTTCTATTCAAGATCATAATACATTTTTTAGTGTATAAAACAATAATTAATTTAAATTTAAGAATTTGTACAAAATATTTGAATTCTTTATCATTATCAAAATAATTATATAAAATTCACTTGACCTTATGAAAATATTTTTAAAAAAATTTATTTTTGGCTTAAATAACATTTTGGTCCCTATAAAATAGGATTTTTTTTTTTAAATTTTAGTCCTTTAAATATTTTTGTTTTTATTTTAGTCCCTTTAAATAACATTCTGTAGTTGTAATTGAAATTTGTAGACACTTTTCCTTTTGTTGTTTGCATCGTCATCACGACATTGATTATTATTGTTAGTAACCATCTTCACAGGTACCAATGTCTTTCATAAAGTTTTCATGGTCTTTTTTGTTATGAATGCTTTTATAACTTGTGTTATGTGATTAATGACTATTGCTTTATATACAAGTTTGAAAACAATATGAATACACTTAAATACCAAGAGGGGGGTGAATTGGTATAAACTTGACCTTTTTAAAAAACTTTACAAAATCAGAGTTGGAGGATCTTAATCACTTTTAAAACCAATGAAACTTCAATTCAATCAAACCACTCAGTCCTAGAAACCAATGACAAAAATTTGCACTTGTTGATTAAGAAATCACAATTATCAAGATAGCAAGATAGCAAGAAGAGATACAGAGATTGAGATCAACACAAGAACATATACTGGTTCACTTCTCAAGAGAAGCTACATCCAGTTCTTCTAATCAAACTATATTAGAGTTCTACTAAATCAAATATGTTCTTTTACAAGCTGTTACAAGTGATTATCCTTATCCACCATCCTAGAGAACACTACTCTAGAAAGCTTGAAACAAAATTATTTGATCTTAGCCTTACACAAACTTAAAACACACAAAACAATTTACTAGAAAAGTTCAAGAGAGATACAACCTGTGATCCTTAGTGAATGAACAAATGAATGAATGTTACCAATCAATTCCAAGTTGCATGAATGTTAAAGAACAGAAAATCAACTCTCTAGAAGTTCTTTTGAAGAATCTTGTTTTAACACATTATCATTAATGAAGCATGTAATCTTTTGATCTTTGACAAGAAATGTATCACTCAGAAAATTTGTTTTTTGGACCTTTGAAAGCTTAGAAAGTATTGGGTGATTCGTAAATTCTGATTGTATGTTGTTGCTAAAAGCACATACCCAAAAGCTTTAAATAGAAAACAGATTTAATAGATTGCAATTGATTAATACATAAGTGTAATCGATTATTTTACATAAAATAATCAATTAATATACCAGATAATCGATTAAAATGTTCTTGAGACAATCTAGAAAACTTTCATGAACAATGTAATCGATTAAATTGTGAGTAATCGATTAAACCAATTTGTCTCAGTTATATAATAAGTCTTTGTAATCGATTACAGATGAGTGGTAATCGATTAAGACAGTCATGTTACGTTTTGTATTAAGCCTTGGTAATCGATTACAATAAGTGGTAATCGATTAAGGAAGTCATGTTATGTTTTGTAAAATACGATACGTAATCGATTACGATTTGCTTGTAATCGATTAAAATGTTCTTCATGGCTTTTCCAGAAATAATACAAGCAGGTAATCGATTACTTATTGCCTGTAATCGATTAAGGCAGTGCACATTTTGAATTTTCAAAACCAAAGCCATGAGAATTTCTTTTCAAATGCAAACATGTAATCTTGAATTCTTTTCTTCAGTCATGAATGCATGTATATGAATATGGTCATGCAATGCAAGGATCACAAGGCAAGCCTCTTGAATAACTAGACAAATTACAAATGCCTTCAATTTGATTGGCATGTAAAAAGCTAAAACTCTAAAGCAACATCTTCATCCTTGCCTTGGTCATCTTCCAAATCCCCCTATATCCAACAATGCTTTGTATACAAGTTATGTTCATAATGAGTGAACCTCAGTTTCCCGTTTGAGATTCAATATAATGATTCTTCTGAACAGTTTGGATTAATCGTTTTATTGAATTTTGAATTGTCAGTTTGGACAATTTAGGAAGAGTCATTTTTTATAATAGATTCATATGTATAGGTTTAGTCTATTTTCTTAATTTTGATGAAATTTCGGTACAATGCATTTCACTTTGTTCTCTAGGTGCATACTTGATTGTGGTGGAATTCATCTCATCGATTTCATGTCATGTACTTGGAGATTAATGTGAAATGCTGCCGAAATTTCGCTAAATTTAATAAAAGAGACTTAACCTTTAAGTATTAATCTAATATTTAAAAAAATGTCTTCATAAATGGGATAGGATCACGCCTTTAATGAAAAAAGTGAGGTTTTCATACATGGAATAACTTTGTGAGTATCACAGAGTTATTAATTAGATGGATCGAAGTTGAATGAATGCAAGTCGCATGAGCCCTACGTATGAGGAAGGTGTTGAACAGTTCTTTCAATTTGCCTCCTAAAGAAGTCAACCGAATGAGGATGAAAAATATTTTTGTCCTTATATAAACTATTTGAATGGGAGACGACAAGTACTAAACGACATACGGGAACATCTTCTATGTGATGGGATTAAGAAGAATTATACGACATGAATATGGCATGGTGAATTAACAAACATGCAGAGGGGGTCTTAAACTAAATCGGTTGATGTAGAAATGGGAGATCGATTAGAGGATATGATTCGTGATCTTGGACAAGAGTCTTTTCAGCAAGCACATGCCTTATGTATGATACATTGAAAAATGATTTAAAGAAACCTTTGTATCTGGGGTGCAAGAAGTCTTTGACATTGTTGTTAGCGGTGTTAAGTCTGGTTAATTTCAAGGCTAGATATGGTGGAGTGACAAAAGCTTCACTTAACTGCTTCAGTTAGTGCAGGATATGCTTCCAAAGGAAAACACATTACCAAAAGTTACTATCAGGTGACGAAGATACTATGATCGATGGGTATGGAGTATCAGAAAATTCATGTATGCCCTAATGATTGCATATTGTACAGACATGTGTTTGAATAAATGCATAAATTCCCCAGGTGTAGGGCATCACAATACAAAGAAAGACCCCCCGGCAAATGTGTTATGGTATCTTATGATCATTCCATGGTTTTTTAAGCGTCTACAGTTCAATGCAACCAAACCAGTAGACTCTCCTAAATACCTAGAGCTAGATTGGTTTATAAAAGAGGGTTTCCAATTCCCAGCCTACTTTGAAGCCCAAGGGCTTAGAAGGTTTCTGGAAATGAAGGGTACATTCTACCCTGATTTGGTGAAGGTGTTCTACACCTGTGCCAAAGGGTCTCTGCAAGGGACCATAGTCTCCAAAGTCAAGGGTGTGACAATGGAGATTACCCCTGAAGTATGGGAGTCTGTGGCTGGTGTCATTTGTGAGGGTGCTAGGAGGTTTGATGAGGAACCAAATAGGTACAACAAAATGGACACATGCGACTTAGGAATAGATTGGGTACTAGACCCATGACTCCTGAGGATAGACTCCTCCATTACATTATTACATATGTAATCACTCCAAGGGCTACCAGTCATGCCCAAGCAACAGATGAAGACCTTCAATTGGTCTATGGTTTGAAGAACAACATACACATGAATTGGGTGAAGAAATCATGCTTAAATCTAAAAGGTTAGTCAACTACCCTTTTCCCTACCCAGTGCTTGTGTCAAGATTTATCGATCACTTCAACATAGATGTTGAAAATGACGTGGTTGATAACACCAACTCTAGCAACAGCTTAATTAAGGAAAAACATCTTACCAAGACGGGGATGAGGAAGACCCCTGATGGATGGATCATGGCTGGTCAAGCCCCTCCTCATGCTGCTGCTGCTGCTGATATTGAAGGACAACAAGTGGCTAATTTTGAAGATGAGGAAGGGAATCCTCAACAGCCTCTCTATTCCTAGTTTGAGCCCTTGATGCTGGAGAAAATGGACTTTATGCTCAAGATGCAAGAGGACTTCAAAGCTGAAACTCATGAGGCTTTAGAAGAAATTAGGGAAAGGCTAGACTCCATAGAAGCAAACATGAATAATAATGCTTCTGTAGAATTCTAGGATTATGTAATTTGCTTTCAGTTTTTTTTTCTTTCTTTAATTTGAACTTTGGTTGTTTTCAACTTCACTATGTAATGGCTCTCTTATGCTTAATATCATATTTTCAATTCATTATCCGTTGTGCCTTTAATGTTTTTAACTTTTAACAAGCCAAATAGGGGGGGAAATGATTGATTAAGGGGGAGAATTGATTGATTAAGCATGTCCTGCACCATGCTCTGTTTGCCCCTGTTTTTTGTTTCATTTTTGCCCAAAATCTGGAACTGAATGGATGCTGAGATTTAGGGGGAGTTGTGATGTTAAAAGGAATCTAATCAATGTATAGGACTTGTAATTGAATGCTATTTGAATCACAAATGCTTTTAATACTTGTTCTTGGCAAAGGGATTGAAAATTTTCATGTTTGTAAAGCTCAAGGTTCATCAAATTGATTCAATAATTAACTCCAAGCCTTACTGTTAATCAACTGAAGATTTGGCATGTTTAAAGCCAAAAATGGGGACATTGTTGGTTTCAAAGGAGTCAATTGAAGAATGGACAAAGAATCAAGCTTAGTTTTGAACTTTCAACATACCTTGAAGTCTTGAAGATTAATTAGAATTAAATGTAAAAAGGATAAGCATTTCTGGTGATTCAAGTGCATTGCATTCATATCATTCATTAAGTCAATTAGTTTAAGTAATAGAATTCACAAGGCTTTGATAAATTGTTTAAGTTTCATAATTAAATCAAAGGTTTTTGGAAAAATATGTTTTCTACTGATTTAATCGATTACATTAACGTGATAATCGATTATTTTGTTCTTGGTTATTCTGGAAAACTTTTCAAGAACAATGTAATCGATTACGTATCAGTTTAATTGATTATTTTACCTTGGTTCACATATAAAATTCCTTGATGAACATTTTAATCGATTACCAATGATTTGTAATCGATTACATAGGCTAAACATAAAAAATCATCTCTCTGTCTTAATCGATTACCAAAGACAGTAATCGATTATATCATATGCCTATGCTTAACATGTTTTGCTTCATTAATAGATTACCAGAATCCGTAATCGATTACATGGTGTATTTCAAGTTTATGAAGCTTCCTATCTTAATCGATTACATATCGAAATAATCAATTATTTTGTTCGTTGCTTCAATCCAGATTTCTATAGAACACTTTAATCGATTACATGCTTGATTTAATCGATTACATAAGTGAAATAATCGATTATTGGGCGCGTTTAATCAATTACTGACAATTACAAAAGTTTGTTATAAATAGAACCCTTGCTCAGCTCATTTGGTAACTTGATTAATTCGTATTCTGAGCCTACATAAGCTTTCTCAACACATTCTTAGTGATTTTCTGGGTTCTATGAGTGCTTGTCTTCACTAAAACACTTATGGGTCTTTAAGTGATTCTTGAAGCAAGAAGATTCTTTTCAAAGGTTAAGGAAAGAGATGTTCTGAGTTTGTTTTCATCATTCAACCTGGTGTATTCATTCATGTGCATATCATTCATTGGATCATCAGGTGTTTTCTTTCCTTAAACTCAGTGGTCGTAATTCTTTTCTGAATTTGTATTATTGACTATTGTAATTGGGTTTCTTGCTTGTAAAAGAGAGATAGGATTTCTCTAGGGGTTGTGCTGAGTAGTGTTCTCAGTGGGGTTGTCTCTAAGAATCTAATAGTGTTTTAGATTTCTGAACCTTATCTAGGGTGGATAAAGAAAGACTTTGTAATTACTTGTAAGAACAGAAAATTGCATTAGTGGAACTCCATTCTAGTGTTGAGTGGAAGAAAACTGGATGTAGTTTCATAGTGTTTGAAGTGAACCAGTATATATTTTGTGTGCTTTGATCTTGATTCCTCTCTTGATTATATTCTGTTCAACTTGATTATCTTGTTTTGCTTATTAATTCAATTTTGAGCTATTGGATACGTTGGACTGAACATTTGATTGAATAAAGATTCTTGGTTTCAAAAGTGATAAAGATCCTAAGGGAAACTCTGATTTTTTCTAAGAAATTTTTAATTTACCAAGCCTAACCAATTCACCCCCCTCTTGGTTAAGTGTGAAGTGTTCCTATATTTTACAATTGGCATCAAGAGCTGGTTCTTGAAAGTTACTCAAGATCACTACTTTCTTTCAAAAATGAATACTTCACAAATAACTTTCAAGGAAGGTGCTCCTTTAAACAGACCTCCTTTGTTTGAAGGGGAGCATTTCAGTTTTTGGAAAAATAGAATGAAGATCTTTATTCAATCTAATGATCCAGGTGCTTGTAATGCTATTGAAAAAGGTCCTAGGGTACCAATCAAAGTTGTTGATAATATCATGATTCCCAAAGATTGGGATGAGATGAATGATGAAGAAAAGAAGATTGCTCGGTATGATTTTAAAGCCAAGAATATGAAAACTTCTGCTCTTTCTTCTGATGAATTCTTCAGAACAGTTAGATGTACAAGTGCCAAGGAGATGTGGGAGATGCTAGAAATCAACCATGAAGGAACTGAAGAGGTGAGGAGATCAAGAAAGCACTCTTTGATACATGAATATGAGATGTTCAAGATGAACCAAAATGAAAGCATCTCTCAACTCCAAACAAGATTCACACACATAGTGAATCATCTCTTAGGACTTGGGAGGACCTTTGATGTTGAAGAATTGAACATCAAAATCTTGAAGTGTCTCACTAGAGCATAGCAACCAAAAGTGACAGCTATCAAAGAATCTAAGGATCTCTCACAAATGATCATGGCTGCTCTTTTTGGTAAGTTACTTGAGTATGAATTAGAATTATCTCAACTAACCTTTGGTGAAGATGCAGATAGAAAAAGCAAAGGAATTGCACTAAAGGCTACAGCACCTAAGGTAGAAAAAGAAGAAAACTCAAGTGATGAGGAAGATGAAGAAAACATGAACTTGATTGTGAAAAAGTTCAGCAAATTTCTAAAGAAGAATAAGGGCAAAAGATTCACAAGAAACAACAAGAGCAATACCAACAACAACACTAGCAGCATCAAGAAGATTGACAACAACTTCACATGCTTTGAATGTGGCAAACCTGGCCACATAAAATCAGAATGTTCAATCTACTTGAAGAAACAACAAAGTGACAGCAAAGGCAAGAGAGAAGCAAAGCCAAGAAGAGCCTACATTGCTTGGGAGGACCATGATTCTACAACTTCTGAATCCTCCAATGAATTAGAGGAAGCTAACATGTGTCTTACTTCAATTATCAATGAAGAGGATGATGATCTCTTAAATGAAGAAGATGAGGTAACCTCTGAACTTGATCAAGCCATTTTTGCTTTTCAAGAGATGCATAAAGAGGCTAAAAAGCTTGCTAAATCCAATAATAAGCTTAAGAAAAACCTTGAGGATCATCTTGCAAAAATAATGAAATTAGAAACTGAAGTTTGTAACTTGAAGGAAGAAAATGAGAAACTTACTTCAAGCTATAAATCAAGTGGTTGTGCTTGTGCCTCTTCTTCTACAACTATTGACAAATATGAAATACTGCAAAAAGTTTTTGATGAGTATAGACTTAATCAAGAAGAAAAATATATGCAGATTTTTTCAAAGAACAATGAGTTGATTGATATCTTGGAAAAGCTCAACAAAGGAAAATGTGATTTGAATGATATGTTGAGTGCTCAAAAATAGTTTGGTGACACTTGTCATCTGGATTGGGGTACAAAAAGAGTTTTAAAAGTGTTCAAAAGACAACATTTGTACCTCCAAAATAGAAGAAGAGAAAGAAACCAAGATTCAATCAAAAAAGGTTCTTTAGAAATTCATATAAAGTTGTTGTTTGTCACTATTGTATGGAGAAAGGACATACATCTTACCAATGTTTTGCAAGAAGATTTTATGTCTCAAATGGTGAGTGTATTTGGGTAGAAAAGAAAAAGCAAGCAACTAACCCCTTTGAACCCAAACTCAAATGGGTACCTTCTCCTATGAAGTGATTTGTTCTTTTTGTAGGTATGTCTTAGAGCAAGCTCTTCCTTATGGTATCTTGATAGTGGCTGCTCAAGACATATGACCGGTGACAAGTCCTTGCTCAAAAATATTACACTTAAAGATAGGGGGCTATGTTACTTATGGAGACAACAACAAAGGGAAGATCATAGGTGAAGGAAACATTAGTGACAGCTTGAACACAAAAATCAGCAATGTAATCTATGTTGAAGGCTTAAAGCATAATCTACTAAGCATAAGTCAATTATGCGATTAAGGTTTTAAAATTTCTTTCAATCAAGATTGATGCATGATATGTGATGGTAAAAGTGGAGAAGGAATCCACATTGGCAAAAGAAAAGGTAACATTTATTTGCTTTCCATAGACCATGCATTATTCCACAAGACTACATGCTTAATGAGTAAGTTAGATGAAACATGACCGTGGCATAGGAGAGCTAGCCACATTAACATGCACCATATGAATAAACTCATTAAAAAGGACTTAGTAAATGGCCTACCAAAACTCAAATTTGAAAAGGAGAAACTATGTGATGCATGTCAAAAGGGGAAACAAACCAAAATCTCTTTTCAAAGTAAAAACATTGTTTCCACCTCAAGACCACTTGAATTACTGCACATTGATTTGTTTGGTCCTTCTAGAACCATGAGTTTAGGTGGTAACTACTATGGACTTGTTATTGTTGATGACTACTCTAGATTTACTTGGACTTTGTTTTTGAAATCCAAGAGTGATGTTTTCCATGCCTTCAGAAAATTGGCCAAACTTGTTCAAAATGAGAAAGGGTGTAAAATAATCTCAATTAGAAGTGATCATGGTGGAGAATTCCAAAATGAACATTTTGAAAAATTCTGTGAAGAAAATGGAATTAACCATAACTTTTCAGCTCCAAGAACACCTCAACAAAATGGTGTTGTGGAAAGGAAAAAAGATCACTTGAAGAAGGTGCAAGAACACTTCTAAATGAAACTAATTTACCAAAGTATTTTTGGGCTGATGCAGTAAGCACTGTTTGTTACACTTTAAATAGATTACTCATAAGACCCATCTTGAAGAAAACACCTTATGAGTTATACAAAGGAAGAAAACCCAATGTTTCTCATTTAAGAACTTTTGGCTGCAAGTGTTTTGTCTTAAATAATGGGAAGGAATCACTAGGAAAGTTTGATGCAAAGGCTGATGAAGCTATATTTCTTGGATATTCATTTCAAAGTAAAGCATATAGAGTTTTCAACAAAAGAACCATGTGCATGGAAGAATCTGTTCATATAATTTGTGATGAATCTAACTCCTCAAAGGAAGAAAAAGATTGTGATGTAGATGCAGGTCAATTGGAAGAAAATGTCCAGCTGGAGAAATTGTCTATCAATGAGAAAGATGAACCTAGTGCTGAAGCAATTCCATCTACTTCAAATCTAGAGCCACAAGAGTGGAGAACTACAAGAGACTTTTCACTAGACAACATTATTGGAGAAGTATCAAAGGGAGTTTCTACTAGATCTTCTCTTAGAAATTTATTTTGTGATATGGCTTTTGTATCTCAAATTGAACCAAAAGATATTAACCATGCCTTACAAGATGAACATTGGATGCATGCCATGCATGATGAACTGAATCAATTCAAAAGAAATGAAGTTTGGGAATTTGTTCCTAGACCATCATCAATTAAGCCTATTTGTACAAAGTGGGTTTTTAGGAACAAACTTGATGAAAGTGAAATCATAGTAAGAAACAAGGCTAGATTGGTTTCTAAAGGTTACAACCAAGAGGAAGGCATTGACTATGAGGAAACTTTTGCTCCAGTTGCAAGATTGGAAGCAATTAGGCTATTGCTTGCATATGCATGCTTAATGGATTTCAAACTTTATCAAATGGATGTCAAAAGTGCTTTCTTAAATGGTTACATAGAGGAGGACATCTATGTTGAACAACCTCCAGGTTTTTCTGATTTTAAACATCCTAATCATGTCTTTAAACTTAAAAAGGCCATCTATCGTCTGAAACAAGCTTCAAGATTATGGTATGAAAGATTAAGTAAGTTCTTACTTGATCAATCTTTTGTGAGGGGCAATGTTGATAAAACCTTGTTTATCAAGAGGCATAAGAATGATATCCTATTGGTTCAAATATATGTTGATGACATTATTTTTGGTTCAACTAATCAAATGCTTTGTAAAGAATTTTCTGCAGCTATGCAAAATGAGTTTGAGATGTCTATGATGGGAGTGTTAACATTCTTTCTAGGACTTCGAGTTAAACAAATGAAGAATGGAACTTTCCTAAATCAATCAAAGTACTGCCTTGAAGTTATCAAAAAGTTTGAAATGGAGAAAAGCAAAGATGCTACAACTCCAATGGCAACCTCAACATACCTTGATTCAGATGAAAAAGGGAAGAAGGTGGATGGATCCAAATTTAGAGGAATGATTGGTTCCTTACTTTATTTGACAGCTACTAGACCAGATATCATGCTAAGTGTTTGCTTGTGTGCAAGATATCAAGCAAATCCAAAAGAGTCACACCTTACAGCAGTCAAAAGGATCATCAAATACCTCAAGGCAACACCCAAAAATTGGGCTATAGTATCCTAAGGGTGCACCAATAAATATTATTGGATATTCTGATTCTGATTTTGCAGGATGTAAACTTGATAGGAAAAGCACAAGTGGAACATGTCATCTTCTTGGAAGCTCACTCATATCATGGCATTGCAAGAAACAAGCTTGTGTGGCTTTGTCAACTACTAAAGCTGAATATATCTCAGCTGGGAGTTGCTGTGCACAAAGCCTTTGGCTTAAACAACAATTGCAAGATTATGGAGTTGATCTTAAGAAGATACCACTACTTTGTGATAACACAAGTGCAATAAATATTTCAAAAAATCCTGCCATGCACTCAAGGACAAGCACATTGAAATTAGGCATCACTTCATAAGAGATCATGTGCAGAAAGGTAACATCAAGGTTGAGTTCATTGATACCTATAATCAACTTGCTGACATATTTACTAAACCATTGCCAAAGGATAGATTTTATACATTTAGAAACATGCTAGGTGTTCTTGATGATAATAATCTAAGCTAGCTTGTTTAAAGTATGCTTTTTCATGACTATTTGAAGCCTCACTGCTGCATCTATTATTTAAATTGATTGAAATTTGAATTGATCTGCAAAAACACTTTGTTGCTGATATATTTGCTGTAATAATCGATTACACCATGGGTTAATCAATTAAATTCATTAAAAATCACATTATGTGTGCAAGTTGTGCTCTAGTAATCGATTACATTGAAATGGTAATCGATTATTCTTCATATTTCAGAAATTAAATCCCTCTGGAATAATCGATCACTTCACGGAATAATCGATTACATTGAATAAAATCCATTTTCCATTTTAAGTGTCTCCTGGAATAATCGATTACAACAAGTAGGTAATCGATTACACATGTGCTTTGAAATTTTAACCCTCCTGGAATAATCGATTATCACTCGGGATAATCGATTACCCAAAGCTCTGATACTTGATAAAATACCAAATATATAATATAATCGATTACGTTAACATATAATCGATTACAGGTCATCTTCTACCTCTGATTGGTAGGGAAATAATCGATTACCACACGAGATAATTGATTACCACGTGTAATTTTTGTGTCCCAAATGTGCCAAAATAATCGATTACATAAGAAAATAATCGATTATTTATGCTATTGTGCGTTTTCTGACAGTTTTTTCTCTGGAAATGTAACTGCCCAACCAAATCCAAAGGAAATCCAAGGCTACTAAAGTTCCTTAACTGTCACCAACAGCTATATTTTCAAAAATATGGACATTAGGAGCCTCAATTCAACCTATAAATAGTGCATTGCTTCAATAAAAAAAAATCTGCACCTTGTCTATCCTCTTTCTCTGCAATTTCTGAGTTTCTGTGTTTCTCTTGTGTCCAAACCATCCCTCTTGAACCATGTCAAACCCAACTCCAAAAAGGGCTAGGTCCTCTAAGAGAAAAGTGGGTGAATCTTCTTCCAACCCACCTCCACCTCAACCCCCCAACAGACTTAATTTGTGGTTCTCCACAGGTTCTGACAAAATGAACTATCTACAGTTCAATGCAACCAAACCAGTATCCTCTCCTAAATACCTAGAGCTAGATTGGTTTATAAGAGAGGGTTTCCAATTCCCAGCCTACTTTGAAGCCCAAGGGCTTAGAAGGTTTCTGGAAATGAAGGGTACATTCTACCCTGATTTGGTGAAGGTGTTCTACACCTGTGCCAAAGGGTCTATGCAAGGGACCATAGTCTCCAAAGTCAAGGGTGTCACAATGGAGATTACCCCTTAAGTATGGGAGTCTGTGGCTGGTGTCATTTGTGAGGGTGCTAGGAGGTTTGATGAGGAACCAAATAGGTACAACAAAATGGACATGTATAGGGAGATGTTGCATGATCCACACATGCGACTTAGGAATAGATTGGGTATTGGACCCATGACTCCTGAGGATGGACACCTCCATTACATTATTACATATGTAATCACTCCAAGGGCTACCAACCATTCCCAAGCAACAGATGAAGACCTTCAATTGGTCTATGGTTTGAAGAACAACATACCTATGAATTGGGTACTTATCTTTGAAGAAATCATACTTAAATCTAAAGGTTAGTCAACTACCCTTTTCCCTACCCAGTGCTTGTGTCAAGATTTATCGATCACTTCAACATAGATGTTGAAAATGAAGTGGTTGATAACACTAACTCCAGCAACAGCTTAATTAAGGAAAAACATCTTACCAAGATGGGGATGAGGAAGACCCCTGATGGATGGATCATGGCTGGTCAAGCCCCTCCTCATGCTGTTGCTGCTGCTGATATTGAAGGACAACAAGTGGCTGATTCTGAAGATGAGGAAAGGAATCCTCAACAGCCTCTCTATTCCCAGTTTGAGCCCTTGATGCTGGAGAAAATGGACTCTATGCTCAAGATGCAAGAGGACTTCAAAGCTGAAACTCATGAGGCTTTAGAAGAAATTAGGGAAAGGCTAGACTCCATAGAAGCAAACATGAATGATAATGCTTCTGTAGAATTCTAGGATTATGTAATTTGCTTTCAGTTTTTTTTTCTTTCTTTAATTTGAACTTTGGTTGTTTTCAACTTCACTATGTAATGGCTCTCTTATGCTTAATATCATATTTTCAGTTCATTATCCGTTGTGCCTTTAATGTTTTTGACTTTTAACAAGCCAAATAGGGGGAGAATTGATTGATTAAGCATGTCCTGCACCATGCTCTGTTTGCCCCTGTTTTTTGTTTCATTTTTGCCCAAAATCTTGAACTGAATGGATGCTGAGATTTAGGGGGAGCTGTGATGTTAAAAGGAATCTAATCAATGTATAGGACTTGTAATTGAATGCTATTTGAATCACAAATGCTTTTAACACTTGTTCTTGGCAAAGGGATTGAAAATTTTCATGTTTGTAAAGCTCAAGGTTTATCAAATTGATTCAATAATTAATTCCAAGCCTTACTGTTAATCAACTGAAGATTTGGCATGTTTAAAGCCAAAAAAGGGGGACATTGTTAGTTTCAAAGGAGTCAATTGAAGAATGGACAAAGAATCAAGCTTAGTTTTGAACTTTCAACATGCCTTGAAGTCTTGAAGATTAATTTATTATTAAATGTAAAAAGGAGAAGCATTTCTGGTGATTCAAGTGCATTGCATTCATATCATTCATTAAGTCAATTAGTTTGAGTAATAGAATTCACAAGGCTTTGATAAATTGTTTAAGTTTCATAATTAAATCAAAAGTTTTGGAAAAATAAGTTTTCTACTGATTTAATCGATTACATTAACGTGATAATCGATTATTTTGTTCTTGGTTTTCTGGAAAACTTTTCAAGAACAATGTAATCGATTACATCATATGCCTATGCTTAACATGTTTTGCTTCATTAATCGATTACCAGAATCCGTAATCGATTACATAGTTTATTTCAAGTTTATGAAGCTTCCTGTCTTAATCGATTACTAGAATTCATAATCGATTACATAGTGTATTTCAAGTTTATGAAGCTTCCTGTCTTAATCGATTACATATCGAAATAATCGATTATTTTGTTCGTTCCTTCAATCCAGATTTCTATAGAACACTTTAATCGATTACATGCTTGATTTAATTGATTACATAAGTGAAATAATCGATTATTGGGCGCGTTTAATCGATTACTGACAGTTACAAAGTTTGTTATAAATAGAACCCTTGCTCAGCTCATTTGGTAACTTGATTAATTCGTATTCTGAGCCTACATAAGCTTTCTTAACACATTCTTAGTGATTTTCTGGGTTCTATGAGTGCTTATCTTCACTAAAACACTTATGGGTCTTTAAGTGATTCTTGAAGCAATAAGATTCTTTTCAGAGGTTAAGGAAAGAGATGTTCTAAGTTTGTTTTCATCATTCAACCTGGTATACTCATTCATGTGCATATCATTCATTGGATCATCAGGTGTTTTTTTTCCTTAAACTCAGTGGTCGTAATTCTTTTCTGAATTTGTATTATTGACTATTGTAATTGGATTTCTTGCTTGTAAACGAGAGATGGGATTTCTCTAGGGATTGTGCTGAGTAGTGTTCTCAGTGGGGTTGTCTCTAAGAATCTAATAGTGTTTTAGATTTCTGAACTTTATCTAGGATGGATAAAGAGAGACTTTGTAAGTACTTGTAAGAATAGAAAATTGCATTAGTGGAACTCCGTTCTAGTGTTGAGTGGAAGAAAACTGGATGTAGCTTCATAGTGTTTGAAGTGAACCAGTATATATTTTGTGTGCTTTGATCTTGATTCCTCTCTTGATTATATTCTGTTCAACTTGATTATCTTCCTTTGTTTATTAATTCAATTTTGAGCTATTGGATACCTTGGACTGAACATTTGATTGAATAAAGATTCTTGGTTTCAAAAGTGATAAAGATCCTAAGGGAAACTCTGATTTTGTCTAAGAAATTTTTAATTTACCAAGCCTAACCAATTCACCCCCCCCCTCTTGGTTAAGTGTGAAGTGTTCCTATATTTTACAAAAAATTGCTACACTTTGATACCATTTGTTTGAACATTCACAATCCCAAAAGCCAATAGAATGAGAAAATTATATCTCACCAAACCATGGGAGATATTATGATATATTCAACTTCAATCTAAATATAAATAAATAACAAATAAAAAAATCACCTTCACAGACACAGGCTTCCTGGACATCTGTGATTGCAACTACTGGTGATGAAAAATAATCTAATCCTCATAGGTCTCTCACAATACATTGTATATTTAAAGTCAGCAAAATTAGTCAGTTAGTTAGGAGTCCAAAATATCGAAACTACTTGTATCCCAACTATGATCACCAAATCTGAAAATGAAATACATATAAATCTTTGTATGTCATCCACTGAAAAAGGTCCATCAAAAATAATTTAAATCTTGTTATTTTAGAATCTAGAATACTTTTTGTCAACAGCAAGAAAGTGACCATTTTTAATCTTGTGTTGCTTCTTTATTTTTATTAAGTTGAGATTTGAAAAATAATTAACAAATAAATAACTCTAGGTGGAATCTATGCATATCAGCTCTTTCAAAAATGCTAATGAAAAGGTTTGAAGAATATGATTTTTCATAGAAAGGAGGGAGGGAAAGAAGTATAACATAGAATCAAAAGGAACTGGTGTTCAACTTTCTTCTAGGATATCAATCTAGAGAGCAAAAGAAGCAAGGAGGAGAAAACTGGAAATAAACCATGATAAATAAAGCTACTTCTATGCTACAAGCATAATTTTTACTTCTATGCCATTAATTAGACTCAGCCAATTGAGGTGAGAACAAACAACATTGAGAAATATGAATGGCCCAAAGGAGAAAATTGTGAAAATCATAACATAAAATGAAAGGAGACCACTGCACTCTAGACAGTTGTCAAGTAAATTAATAAGAGAAAGAAAGAAGTGAAGTTCAATAATAATTTTTTCTTCTTGTGATAATATACCTCTGTTGAAATCAAGCCTTAAATTAGACTCAGTCAATTGACATGAGAACCAACAATATTGAGAAATATGAAGGACCCAAAGTAGGAGATTGTGAAAATCATAACATAAAATGAAAGGAGAGCACTGCACTTAGCAAATTTCTAGACATTTGTAAAGTAAATAAGAGAGGAATTATTATATCATCAGTGGCTTAAAGTCTTTTCGGAAGGAAAAATTAAAATAATATTGTTATTTTGTATTTTTGTAATTGGCTAGTATGATACTGTCTACACAGATAATACCACTGCCTACGCGTTAAAGAGATAAAATATAACAGGAATGAAAGAAATGATATAATGAGTATTTAAGATTAAAAATAAAATATTAATTTACTTATCTAAAAGGGGCTGCAATTAGCAAGTTTTTATTTGGAAATATTGAAGTGTATTTATCAAAAGGTGGTGCAATGAGTAATTTTTAATTTGAAAATATTGGAGTCCACTTATTAGAAGGGGGTGCAATTAGAAACTTTTACTTTTCTGAAATCCCTACCCGTCAAAAGAAAGATAGAGGCAATTCTAATTACCATTTTAACCCTATTTCATCTCATGGTACAACCCAGTAGCTTCATCAAATTTCTTAGCCTTGCAATGCGCATTCATGATTATCCCATATGCAACGAAATCTGGAGCTTGTTATGGTCACTATTTTTTTAAAATTCTTTTTTTAGACACATGCAAAGTTGCCTTTGTGAGAGTTACTGTTCATTCCATAATTTCTTTCATTCCTTGCTCCCCCTTTCCGTCCTCACTGTCTCACCTTTCTTCCCAGCGATACCAAAGGTGCATCTTATATATAATAACAAAAATATAAATTATACGTAGTATTAGTTTTTTTTCCTAATATTATATATGTGTCAAGTATTAATTGATTTTACTGATTATTAATACCTATAAATTTGACTAATTATTTTTAATAGTCTCTATTTCTTACTATATATTGTTTAATGTAATAGTTTTGCTATTTTTAAATTATTTATTTTAATATATTTTTTTCATAATTATACATTGAAAGTTACTAAGTAAGCATGCTGGACGGATGAAAATCATTTTATAGTAAATTATAATTATAATAACTCTGTACATTATTAACTATTAATTTTCATGTAATATATACTCTCTTTTTTTAAAAGAAAAATAGATAAAATAAGTAAAGTATGTCACATATTTTTTATGGGTTGGAAGAGTAGTTGGTCACATGAGTAAAAGAGTAGAAAATTTAAAACCATATTAACTATTAATTTTCATGTAATATATACTCTTTTTTTAAGAAAAATAGATAAAATAAGTAAAGTATGCCGCGTACTTTTTGTGGGTTAGAGTAAAAGAGTAGAAAATTAAAAACCCGTAGTCACTGCAAGGAGCCTACCACAATAAAAAAGAGAAAAAAAAATATTTTCATTAATTGTAAGAGACTCTTCACACAATTCTCTCTGTTTGAGAGTACAAAATCATAAAAAGCTGGGTCACAGAAAATAATAACATAGACTCATCACCGAGAGGAAAAGAAAGACGAAGGAGCGAGCTTTGGTGGAGAAGACAACATTGCAAAATAACCAATTTGTCCCTATTTTTGCCAAATATCAATAGTATAAGCTGTCCAATTCTGTATGGTGGTGGTTTCCTTTTATATACAGATAGATATATTAGATTTCCTTTTGCTTTTCTCATTTAAACTATGAAATCATACATATATATATATATATATATATATATAATAAACTAATAATAAAATAAAAAAAACCCAAAATACTTACCAAAAGAAAAGAACGAGATAATAATAAGTAAATCACTCAAAGTATGAAACAAAAAGAGAAATCAGAGATAATATCACTAAAATCAATCATATGAATTTCTTTTTTCTTTTTGCTTTTCTTTCACTAATTATCATCATATAACATATATTATCAATTGTTAAACAAAATAAATATCTAAAGGAACACCAATGAACGTACTTGCAATCTAATGGATTATTCTACTACTCTATTTATTATTCAAAAATACTTTCACTTTCACAAAGTCATTCATTCATTCTATGTTCTTTATTTGGTTAGTCTGAAACATATAGAGAAATCAGAAATCACCAAAATTTGAATGAAAGAGACTAAAATAGTTAGTCTATTAGCATTTAGCTCAAGTTTATATATATATATATATATATATATATATATATATATAGTATGGAATCCACCAAATTTAAGGCCAACAATTAAAATGGTAATATGATATTAATATCAATTAATATATAGCTATAAATAATATAACATTTAAAAGTAATTTCATTATTTATTTTATTATCATTAAATATTAATTTAATTTGTTAAAGCTAATTAGGTAATAAATGAAAAACAATTCTACTTCCAATTCCAATTCAATACGCATGGAAAGAAACAAAAAATTGATACAATCTCATTTCTCCCCCCACACAAAATCCTTCCACCAATCAATGACATCCACTAATCAAGTTCAAAATTGTATATAAAACCCTAGAATCATAATACTAAAATGATGAAAAATTTGCATCAAACCCAAATCAATCATAAAAATCAATTCCTTTTTAAAATTTTATATTGAAAATGATATACTATCCCATTTAAAATGTTGTCATAAAAATTGTAAATAAATTTAAATTCATTAAATTTTAATTACTATTTTACATGAAATATATTTTAAAATAACTAATTTTAAAAATAAATAAAGTTAAGAATACATATAATATAATACTTCACTGAAAAAAGAATAAAAAAATTACTAATTTAACCTACATTTATGCGTTAAAGTGATATTTACAAAAATATCCCTACTTACTTTCTCTTATAGAGAGAGAGAGAGAGAGAGAGAGAGAGAACTTATTTAGTGCTTAAGACATTCAACATATTCCTTCAACAATAAAAAATTAAAATTAAAAGATACATGAAAAATATCATAATATAGTATGATTACAATAATTAAAAAAAAAATCAATTCATTATATAAAAAAACCTACAGGATCCAATAGACACATAAGTAAAATTTTGTATAATTCTATCATTCAAAGGATGATTCTACATTTGAAATCGACCGGATGAAAATACAGAATGACCATGAGTTACAAGATTTGTTTATCTATTTATAGTGATAATTAGAAGGTACATGAAAAAGAAAATTGCATGTATTAATTATCTACTAATTAAAATGAAAAGGCTAAATTACAAATTTTGTTTCCTTATTTTTTTAAATTTACGATTTTAGTTCTCCTATTTTTTAATCGAGACATGGTCCCTTATTTTTTAAAATATCTGTAATTTTAGTCCTTTATTTTATAATTGAGACATTTTGTCTTTCACTTTTAAAAATTATGCAATTTTATTTCTTTTTTCAATTTCAGATTTGACTATGTATTTTTTTAAACAATAAATAAATTAAGCTTGTTAACAATTAAATAATATTAAAAAATATTTGTAATGTGGATAATAAATATAACATTTACAAAGTACATAAATCTAACATTTGAAATTGGGCACAACAATTAAAAATGTGATTTTTTTTAAAGTGGGAAACAAAATGTCTCAATTAAAAAATAGGGGACTAAAATCACAAACTTTTAAAATAAAGGCTGAAATATTTCAATTAAAAAATAAAGAGACTAAAATTAAAATTTTAAAAATAGGAGGACAAATAAATACATTTTAGCCAAAAGAAAATATAAAACTTCAAATTTTTTAATTTGAAATGACATTTTTTAACTAAAATCTTTCTTTTGTCTCATTTTCGATTTATAATTGGATTCATCTACTACCGACCCCAATTAACTTGGGTTAAACGTGTTGTTGATGATGATTTTTTAACTTCACTTAATTGCCTATACACATTTTTTAAAAATTTTCCTTAATAATGATTCTTAATTCCTAATAAAAAAAATGTTTTTCTACTCATTAATTTTGGTTTGATTATTTTTTTTCAATCAATTAAAGTTCATTGATTTTTTTGGGTAAATAGTCATTTTCGTCCCTGATTGTGTAAAGCGCTAACAAATCTGTCCCTAAAAGATGAAAATTCAAAATTTTGTCCCTGAAAGTGAAAAAAGTGTGACAAATTTATCCCTCCGTTATCTTTCGTTCATTATTGTTAATATCAGGGACGAATTTGTCAGTGCACTACACATTCAGGGACGAATTTGTAAGCTCTCTACCCAAAATATAATTTAATTTTTATATTCTCTCTTTTTTAATCATTGTAAGCATAACATTATAATAATACTTAAAAATTAGGAAAGCATAAGTTAAAACAAACATAATAATAAGCATAATATTGATTAATAAACATAATTTGTTTATTGTTGTTAAATTTCTATTATAATAACATTAGGTAATGACAAGATCAAGTTAGGTCTCACTTTTTTATAAGAATTAACTTAATGACTATACATTTTTGTTTGGGTCTCATATTTTGGATAAGGTACCGTCACATTAGAAATTTTAAAGCAAAAATATGAGATAATATCTACCCAAAATATGAGGTTTAAACAAATTCAAATGCACAATCATTAAATTAATCCTTACAAAAAAAAGACCCAACTTGATTTTGTCATTATTTAATGTTGTTACAATATAAATTTTAGAGCAACATACAAATTATGCTTATTAATCAATAAATTTCTAATGTGACAGTACTTTACCCAAAATATGATATCCAAACAAAAATGTATAGTCATTAAATTAATCCTTACAAAAAAAATGAGACCCAACTTAATTTTGTCATTATCTAATGCTGTTACAATATAAATTTTAGAGCAACATACAAACTATACTTATTAATCAATATTATACCGTTTGTTTTAACTTATGCTTGCTTTCCTAATTTTTAAGTGTTTATATAATTTTATGTTTTCAATAATTAGAAAAGGGAGAATATGAAGATTAAATTATATTTTGGGTAGAGAGCTGACAAATTTGTCCCTGAATATATAGTGCGCTGACAAATTCGTCCTTGATATTAACGGTAACGGACGAAAGTTAACGGAGGGATAGATTTGTCACACTTTTTTCACTTTTAGGGATAAAAATTTGAATTTTTATCTTTCAGGGACAGATTTGTCAACGTTTTACACATTCAGGGACGAAAATGACTATTTACCCTTTTTTCACATCATTATTGCACATTATTGTTTCTAAAACTACTCTCATCTGCCTCCTTTTAAATATATAAAGATGTGGTGCTTAAACTATGAAAAAAAAATAGAGCTCCAATGGTAGATTACCAACAAAGACTGTACTAACCCAATACTACAGTTATGTATGCTTGTTCATCATTCATTACATTACCATACCATCTTTCAATACCATGAAATAACTGAATTCGTTTACTTATCCCATCTATATTTTTTTTCATATAATAGTTTTTTCTAATTTATTAATTTTTGTTATTTTTTTCTCATATAATAGTATAATTACTTACAAAATAATTCTTTAGAATTAAGTGATGCATGAAGTTATTTAACTTGGTGGTTAAAAGAGAAAAAAAAAGTCATAAATTCAATATTTTTATTAATATATTATACATTAACATTGATTTTTTAAGAAAGAATAAATAGTTATTTTTGTTCCTGAATGTGTAAAGCATAAATTTGTTCCAAAAAATGAAAATTCAAAGTTTAGTCTCCAAAAGTGAAAAAAGTGTGACAAAAAATGAAAATTCAAATTATCGTTATTAAAAACCTACGTGACACATTCAAAGACGAAAATAATAATTTATCCAAAATATAATTTAATCTTCATATTTCCCTTTTTCAATCGTTATAAGTATAACACTATAATAAGCACTTAAAAAAAAGCAAGCATAAATTACAATAAACATAATAATAAATATAATATTGATTAATAAAAATGATCTATTTATTGCTCTGGAATTTCTATTGTGACAACATTAGGTAGTGACAAAATCAAGTTGAATCTCATTTTTTTGTAAGGATTAACTTAATGGTTGTGCATTTTTGTTTGAGTTTCATAATTTAGATAAAGTACTGTCACATTAAAAATTTCAAAGTAATAGACATAATGTGTTTATTAATCAATATTATGCTTATTATTATGTTTGTTTTAACTTATGCTTATTTTTTATGATTACCAAGACACGAATGCTTGGATTGGATCGTTTCCGGATTGCAAACTTCAAGACTCCATGAAATTGTGGTTTAAAACTTAAATTGAAAAATGGAGAAGATTAAGAAATGATGATGAATGACGCCACGATCCGTAATGGAGCGATAAGTCGAAGGAGGATTCGCCACAAAGGAAAGCTTCCTTGATAAGAATCGATTTGGTTTCAATCAAGAACCAGCAAGAGACTAAGCCCTCAATTCAGGCAAATACTTAATTTCATTAATCAAAAGTTGTCCAAAAATCGCAAAGTCTAAGCACTTATATAGCTAGGTCTCTAATTAACACCTAAAAGCGTAATTTTATGCCTATTTGTGGAAATATCAAAGCCCATTACAAAAATAACAAAAATACATATAGAAGCACTATGATTCTGACTCAAATAATTGATTAATACGACCTGTAATCGATTAAAACAGAGCGTTCCAGTGCTGTGTAATTGATTACATAAGGATGGTAATCAATTAAAATAGAGAGAAGTTGCTTAGTAATTTATTACAACGCTCTTGAAAGGCTTGGGTTGTAGCTCTTGTCATGGGTCCTTCAAAGCTCACCAAAGGAAGTGCTTCAAGCTTTCTTTCTAGACCTTTGGCTTGGAATGAACCTCCATCATCATGATCCTTAGATAGTCCTCTATCATCCCCTCCTTCTTGAAAAGAATCCGTCCTCGCATTTACATTCAAAACACCTATATCACAAGAAGAAAGATCAACGATAATAAAACTATAACTCACCCATACTCACTTGGCAAGTCAATCATGAAGGCATTGTCAGAAATCCTCTCAAAGACCTTGAAAGGACCAACACCCATAGGTTGGAGTTTAGATATCCTTGGGAAAGGAAACCTATTTGTCCTTATATGTAGCCAAACCCACTCTCTGGGATCAAATACCAATGTCTTTCTCCCCTTGTTGGCAAGTCGTGCAAATTGCTTCACTTCCACTCAATTTGATTTTGCACACTTCCATAGAGATTCCTAACAAAAGTAGCTTTAAAGAGCCCATGCATACTCAAAATAGAAGAATCATTAGGAAAGGAAATTAGATCAAGAGGGAATAATGTGTGAAAATCCTAAAAATCCTCAAAAGGAGAAAAATAAGTAGTAGATTTGGTTACCTTATCATCAAGTCTAGGATTAAGATGTTTATACCTTACGGTGATGTTTTTGGTCTATTCCGGAATAGGAATATAGGCAGCCCTATTAGGAAGTAAAGCTCCCGAAAACAAGAACAAATTGATTCTCACTTCCTCTTAAAGGAGGTAAGTCGTTGGGTATATCTTGTGGAAGGACATCCTCAAACTCCATGACAAGGGTATCAAAACCTTGAGGTAACGCAAGGACACTAGAAGACAAACACATATAATTTGGAATGAGTAAATACATTTGTTGTCTAGCTAGCATCACTCTTTTGAACTCCTTAGGTTTGATGAACAAACCTGATTTTATCACCAATTATTTTTCACTCTTTTTTATATTTTGTTTTGTTCTTTCTTTTCATTCTTTTTGCCATATATTTCTTTTCGGCTTTTCTCTCTTGAAGGACTCTTTTGTTCTTTGATTTTCTTTTTCTCTTTTCAATCTCATTTTTATTTGATCCTAACACACCTCACTTGGAGACAAAGGTGAGAGAACTATCTTTTTACCTTTATGCAAGAAAGAGTGGCGATTGGTGATCTCATTGTGTACAACATCTCTATCATATTGCCAAGGTCTACCAAGCAACACATAGTCGGCTTCTATGGGAACCATATCACAAAACACTTCATCCACATATTTGTCAATGGAGAATGTAAGCAACACTTGCTTATCCACCACCAACTCACCATTGTCACTCAACCATTGCAATTTATAAGATTTAGGGTGAGGGATAGTTTTTAAACCAAGCATCTCCACTAATCTAGTGCTTGCAACATTGGTGCAACTTCCTCCATCAATGATTAGAGAACAAACCTTTCCACTCACCAAACATCTAGAATGGAAAATGTTTTCTCTTTGTGTATCATCTCTATCTTTGCACAAGCTTCCCATGAGGCGTCTTACCATTATAAGATCTCTCTCTTTCGGTTTAAGAAAATAATCATCCTCAACTTCTCTAGAGGAACTATAAGAACTCCTAGATGACTCATTATCCACCTCTATTTTCCAACACAATCATGGTCCTTTTGTTAGGACATTGGGCTGCAATATGATCCTTACCCAAACACTTAAATTATTTAATTGAACTAGATTTATTAGAAGGAAAATAAGGAGGAAAAGTAGAATTACCTCTTGAAGATTTTCGTTCAATATGTTGGGAAGAAGAACCCTCATTCTTGGAAGTATCCTTATCCTTCCAAGATGAATGACCATATGAAGATTTCTTGTAGGCTTGTTTTCTCTTTAATTGTTGCTCCACTTTCATAATCCTACGTATAAGTTCATCCATGGTGTTGTAGGTTTGAAGCTCTACAACATCTTCAATGTCTATATTCAAGCCATTCAAATATATAGTCATTGTAGCCTTATTAGTCTCCTCAATGTTTGCTCTTACCAAAGAAATCTCCATCTATTTGTAATAGTCATCAACACATCTACTCCCTTGATAGAGCCTTTGTAATTTGTTATGCAAATCCCTTATGTATTGAGGTGGGACAAATCTCTCCCTTATGATTCATTTCATTATGAACCATGTGTCCGTTCGATGTCTCCTCAATCTTCCTCTTTCCATTTGCACTTGAGTCCACCAAGCCATGGCATACCCCTCAAATTTTAAGCTAGCCAACTTCATTTTCTTTTCTTCACTAGAATTGTGACAATCAAAAACTTGGTCAACTTTTATCTCCCAATCAAGGTAAGCTTCCGGGTCATTAGTACCTAGGAACTTGGGAAGATTGAATTTCACATCTTCTATTCCATCCATATTCCTCCTATGCCTATGCCTTCTACCATCTTTATGGTCATCATCACTCCTTTGAGAAGAATGAGGTGACCTATGATGTCTCCTTCTTTCCATGTCCTTCATTCTTCCACTCAACTCTTGAGTACTTCGTTGTATCTCATCAAAACGTTCTCCCATCCTCCTTTCAACATTTCTTTGTAACCTATCCATTTGCTTAGCCAATGAAGTCATTAGCTTAGCGGTTTTTAGGTGAAGGTGGATCACTATCGCTATCGGACACCATTGCTACAAGAAAAAGGTTAGTAAAACAAAACAATAATGGACCTTACCACTCACTAAGTGTTTACACTCTTCAACACTCGTGTTTACCACTTGTAAGACTTTTTCTATAAGGTTCACTCTTATCTTTTTCCACTCTCTAACTCTTCTTCAACTCTTGAAATTTAACCAAAGATTTCAATTCAATGAATATCCAAAGTAAAAGATGAAACAAATCAAAACTCAACTTAAGAGGTCAAGGAAGAAAGAAAACTCTAAGACAAAACCTGGAAAATTTAAAAGACAAGCAATAAAAGCTCAACAAGAAAAGCACAACTCAAAAGAAAAGTCAAAGAAGACAATGATGAAGATAAAAATATTTGGCTAAATATAAACCACTGTAATTATGCAAAAAGATAGTGATATTAAGCAACAATAAACACACACTAAGAGAGAGGGCTTTTAAAATAAAATTTTGGTTGTCAAATTTTTTTATTTTTTATACTTGGTCCTCATATTTGTTAATATTTTCATTTAGACCCCAATATATTTATTAATAATTGTCTTTTGATCCTTCGTATTTTCTCTTTTAGGGCAAGAAACTTTTGATATTTGCATAACACCCCAAAACTCTCTAAACAGAATTTTATGAATCAAACTCAGAAAATTTTCAGCAATGCTATGAGTTTCATGAATAACTCGAAGAACATGAAGAACAACCCATATTCAAAAAATCTCTAAATTCAACAAAATGATAGGGGAATTGAAGACAATTGCAAGCTAAACTCAAAAATCACACAAGAAACACACAAAGAACAACAAACAAGCAAGAATTATGATTTTCAATTTTCATTTTCCGAAAAAAAAAAAACAAAAATGCAAATAACATAGATAGAAATCTTTATGAAATGCTTTCCGGAATCAAGCTATGATTACCACATGATGACTACCAAGACACGAATGCTTGGATTGGATCGTTTCTGGATTACAAACTTCAAGACTCCATGAAATTTTGGTTTGAAACTTAAATTGAAAAATGGAGAAGATTAAAAAATGATGATGAATGACGCCACGATCCGTAATTGAGTGATAAGTCGGAGGAAGATTCGCCACAAAGGAAAACTTCCTTGATAAGAATTGATTTGGTTTCAATTAAGAACCAACAAGAGACTAAGCCTTCAATTCAATCAAATGCTTAATTTCATTAATCAAAAGTTGTCCAAAAATAGCAAAGTCTGATTACTTATATAGTTCGGCTTCTAATTAACACCTATAAACGTAAGTTTAGGTCTATTTGCGGAAATATCAAAGCCCATTACGAAAATACATATAGAAGCACTATGATTCTTACGCAAATAATCGATTAATACGACCTGTAATCGATTAAAACAGAGTGTTCCAGCGCTGTGTAGTGATTACAGAATGATGGTAATCGATTAAAACAGAGAGAACTTGCTTAGTAATCTATTGCAATGGTCTTGAAAGGCTTGAGTTTTAGCTCTTGTCATAGATCCTTCAAAGCTCATCAAAGGAAGTGCTTCAAGCTCTCCTTCTAGACCTTTGGCTTGGAATAAACCTCCATCATCATAATCCTTAGATAGTCCTCTATCAATTTTTCTAATTTTTTAAGTACTTATTATAATGTTATATTTACAACGATTAAAAACGAAAGAAAGATGAAGATTAAATTATATTTTGGATAAATAATCATTTTTGTCATTGAATGTGTAGAGTACTGACAAATTCGTTCTTAAATGTATCACGCGGACCTTTTCATTAACGATAATAAAGAAAAATTAACGGATAAATATATTGGTTACACTTATTTTCATTTTCAAGAATTAAAATTTGAATTTTTATTTTTGTAATAAATTTATCAATATTTTATATATTTATAAACAAAAATAAATATTTATTCATAAAAAAATGAAGTGGTGCATGCGACTCAGGTGAGGCCACGGATACGGCTCGAATTGAAAGTATATAACACTTACACGTCGAAATTCAGGTTGATAAATAAATAAAAACTTCCTGTCTTTTGATATCCCTGTCGATAGTCTGTATTTATTGGGAGTAGTTCCATGAAGAATAATAGCCATATATTAATAATATTTGAATAAATTTTAAAATTTCAAAATTCATCGTGGAAGGTAAACAAATCTTTTTACTGTAGATGGCAAGATCACTCCATGCTCCTTTGCAGACACAATGTCAACATTGAGTCAATATATTCTAGATCCATCTATGATGTTCAGTGCGGTATCAAATGTACGTTTCTCTCCCAATTATTTGAAAATTTTCATAATAGACTTTGCATTACCATTTTCTTTCTTTTTTTCTATTTTTAGCAAAGAATTACTGTTTTTCTTTGTGATTTTAATTAACAAAATATCAGTAAAAATATAAGATTGGTTGGTTAAGAACAAAAAAGGAAAAAATTATATCTATTAATAAATATCAATAAACTAATCATTAACATTTAACACGATAAAAAATTTACAAAATCTTAGTAATGAGAAACTTTTCCATTTTCTTGTCACGGTTTCATTTTGTTTATATAAAAGAAATCCAGTGTCATATTTAAAAACTTGAACTTAAACAGTGCTTAAACCTTTTTTATCCTAAATTTTAATAGCACATAATAATGTTTGAAAAACTGGTCTCAAGTCAGAAAACATGGCACGTTTTATTTTCCTTAATTTTTTTATTCAAAGTAAAAAATAAAAATAACATAAAGATTGACAAAGACAACCCGGATCTTTGTGTGGTACGTTACTGTCCTTTGCATACCCAAATTTCGTCACACACATCAAAAATCATACCTATGGCATATTCCTTTGCAAAAAAGATAATGCCCTTGCCCCAATTCTCAAATCCTTCCATGTTCCGCTACAACAACATTTATTTATTTATTCATTTATTATCATTAAACAGGCCCATTCTTGAACCCTCCCACATTAACAAGGACAAAACGCAGATAACTTTAATTAAAACTGAAATTTCATCTTAAAAGATTAGCATAACAAAAATTAACATTAAATTATTAAAATATATAAAACTATTTTAATTTTCTTCTACATTTTAAATTACATTACATAAATTCAAAAGTGAGGATGTCTCTCATTTTCTTAATTAGACATTCTCAATATTACATCTCTTTAAAGTTTATATATGCATTTCATACAATCATCTCAAACTAAACATTTATCTTTTTCTTATACCTATCTTCTTATATCACTATTCTCTTTTATCTTATCTCTAAACTGAATTTCAATTTTTTCCTTATAAAATTAAAAATCACCTTTGTATCATGATTGAAATCATTCATTATAAATCTAAAATATAATTTATACTTTCAAATATATATTTTATTATAAATTATATTTATAATATAATTTATATTAAAAAATGTATTAATTATAAATTTTAATTATATAAAAATAATCATATACATATACAACACACATAATAAAATGTTAATTAAAAATAATTCATATAATTTTCCATCTAATTCTAATGTTAATCTTAATGATTAATGTCTAAATGTAAAATTATATATCAACAAATTATGATTAATTATAGGGTATGAATTAAATTATGTATTTATGACCTTCAATAAAAATTTATCATTATTTTTAACATAAAAAAACTTCATACCATAATGAGGAGAGAAATAAAAACACATAAAGCCACACATCGAACAACTTATGATTCATGAGTCATGACCTTCCAGATTCACTAAACGGCAACCCCTACCTATCCCCTTAAAGCTTAAACGACCCCACCCTTCCCCTTATGACTCATGAGTCATGACCACCATGGTCTCAATCAACCATCCCACGTGCCGCACTCGTGCAACCCCACCCCTCCCTCACGCACACATGCTGAAATCACACTTGCACACGTCACGCGCCCGAAACTCGACCCGAATAAAAAAGGATATGCCAAGCATCTACATAACCACGCAATACCCTCATTCGGATCCTATCCCCATACCCCCAGTTTAACCTCGTCAAATTCCCAAACGAGTCAAATCATTGAATCACACATAACATTAGATCAAAATCACAGCAATAATTTTTTAAACCTAAAACTGTTTCCCTCGAATATTCTCGACAAAATTCTAGCACTTCCTTCTTCATCTTTATAAGCAACTTCCACCCACACAAAACCAAACCATTTCAGAATATAGCAATTGGTAATTAATTGATCCAAACTGTTGCTGAAAACACATACCCAAACCCAAACCATCACAGAATATAGCAATTAATAATTAACAGATCCAAATTGTTCTAGAAAACTTGAATCGATGGTGGTTTTAGCGAGAAAGAAACGAGTCACTGACCCGTTCGACGACGAGGCGAAAGCGCGTATCGTCGGCCGCGACCACCGGCAATTGAGTTACGTTAGCAGCGGGAGCGAACATTCCGGCGACGGAAACGGTGACGGAGACTCGCCGTGCCTCTCCGAGCTCGTGCATGATTTCCTCGAGGACAATGGCGATTCGGAGAATAACAACTCAGCGGGAAACGAGTTCGACACGGAGCGAGTCGACTCGGTCACAGACTGCATTGACTCGGTGGAAGAGCTTCTTATGCTAAATGCTTCCAACGTTTCAGACTCTTATAAAAGCTTGCTTCTCTTGCACGCTTCGGAGGCATCAGAGAAGTTCGCGTTTTTGAAAGAACAAAACGTTTCGTCGTACCGCCGAAACGTGATGTCGTTTCTGCGCGAGAAGGGGCACAATGCTGCGATTTGCAAAACTCGGTGGGACTCTTCCGGTGGAGTAACTGCAGGTAAATATGAGTTCATCGACGTGCTGCAATCTGGGCCGTCCACATGGCACAAGAGGTACTTCGTGGACCTTGATTTCGTGTGCCAGTTCGAGATCGCACGGCCCACGAGCGAGTATATAGAGTTTCTTGATTATGTGCCGCGAATATTCGTTGGAACTGAAGAGGAGCTAAAATGTACGGTTCGGGTGTTGTGCGGTGTTGCGAGGCGTTGTTTTGGAAAGAGAGGGTTGAGTGTTCCTCCGTGGAGGAAGAACCGGTACATGCAGAACAAGTGGTTCGGTCCGTATCGGAGAACTGCGAACCCGGTTCAGGGAAACCCGGTTCCAACGGTCGTGTCCGCGTTGAGTGGGGCCAAATGTAGGTTCGTGGGGTTCGACGACGCCGTTTCGGAGGCCGGACACGGCGGGGTGGTTGTCCGTACGTTTTTTTTTTTATCATGGAAGATAGTGTTAGACGGATGACTATTTTTGAAAGTTGTTTATTTTTTATTTATTTTTTAAAATGTTAGTTTACGAGCTGGATGATCGTTGTGTAAAAAAATAAATAATATTTTATATTTTGATGAAAAATATGAAAGTTGAGTTGATGAGATGTATAGTGTAATTGAATTGAATTTGTATGCGGCAAATGAACACTGTTTAATACTGTAATGTTTTATTCTATGCGGCAAGTAGGAGATAACTATATTACTTGGGGATTGAACAATACAAAGTGTGACGAAACTCTTTAATTTGGATAATTGAAAAACGCGCGTTTGATTCGATTAGAACAAACACAATCAATTAAAGCGATTGTGTGAAATAATTTATACTCAAAATAAATGAAAAGGACAAATATTTAAGAATAAATATATTATATTCATTAAATTAATTTGAAGATAAATCTAGCCTTTGCAATCCAGAATTCCAGATAATGTGGTCCCAGGTTTAGTCAATGGATTGGAATACACCGAATTGTTTCTGGATGTGGCAGATGTTAGCATACGGGTGGTTTCTTGTTAATAATGAAGGAACAGGTGGCTTGAAAGAACAGGTTATCGTACAAAACTACAAAGTTCGGGCTATATTCTATTTATTTAGTGATCGATCATGAAAGGATACAAAGTATTATATTAAAGTTTTTTTTGTTATATAGTAAATTATATATTTAATTAGTATAATTTTGAAAGTGACAAGTTTTTAGAATAAATTAAATTAAATATACACTTAAAAATAGTTAATAAAAACAAAAATATAATGGATAACCTTTCTGTCTTTCTTTTTCATTTTACTTTTAAGATAAATAGTCTAATTAGTCTTTCAATGATGCATTTTTTAGAATTTGGATCTTACATTTTTAAATTTTCAATTTAGTTCATAAAATTATAAATATTATAATAAATTAATCCAATCATTTATAATGTATGTTGCGAAATAATTTGTTAATATGATTTTAGTATTATTCTAATATTTAATTTTGAAAATATCAGGGACTAAATTGAAAATATATTCTATTTATTATTCATTTTATTAGGGATATATTCAATTATTATTCTATTAAATGGATAAAATAATTCTATTTTTAGAAATTTATTTTTCATAACAGTTTTTATTCTATTTTTAGAATTTTGATTCTTAATCAATTATTTCATTTCTCTTTTAGTATTTTCAATAACAATTCTAATACTATTTAATAATGTATTACGAAAAATGGTAGGTTAGTTTATTTCTTTCCTTTTTAATATTTTTTAGTTAATAATATATTTTTTAAAAGAAATATATTAATCCATATTAGTTTTGCAGAGTAAGGATAAACTCAGATTTCATATCATGTAATTAAAAATTATAAGAATGAAATATAAAAGAAGTTTTTTTTGTCTTAGGTAAAAGATCACAGGTGTCCCCCGACCCACTAGATCAGATACTAATCTAATTCGTGATGCGTCGCTGTCGCTAGCTCAAGGGAATTTTGTACACAGTTAGAATTGAATACGAGTTTTTCAACTAAATAAATTATTTTCACTCATATAAACACAATTAGGACCTTACATGTGTCAACCCTTTAGGTTATATAAAAGAAGGTTTGATTATATGGAAGTGGTATCACGAGGCCATCCCATATTCATTTCCTCCAAAAATATTAAATGATATTATTCAATTCAATTATTAATTCAAATCAATATTATTCTATCATGTAAATAAATTTTATTTTATTATTCATTTTATTAGAACTATATTCAATTGTTATTTTAATAAATGCAAACAATTCAATTTTTATAATTTTTATTATTAATAACAAATTTCATTCTATTTTTAAATTTTTTAATCTTAATCAATTATTTCACTCCTCTTTTAGCATTTTTTTAGTAACAATTATAATATTGTATAATAATGTATTACTAAATATGATCGATAAGTTTATTTCATTCCTTTTTAGTAATTTGTAGTTAACAATATATATCCCTTAAAAAAAAGTTAACAATATATCTTTTCTAGGCAATATTTTTTTTTAAACAGACATATATGAAATTATATTAGTTTTGCAAAAATGGTGAACTCATGTTTTAGATCATGTAAGAAAGAAAAATATTCTTCTTTGAGAATAATAAAAAAGGAAAGTGTTCAAAAGTTATAAGAATAAAATATAAAAGAAGGTTTGAGTCTATGGGGTGATGCCACTTAACAACTCCATATTCATTCCCTCCAAAAATATTAAATGATATTATTTAATCTGATTACTAATTCAAATTAATATTATATTATATAAATAGATTCTATTGGAATTATCTTTAATCTTTAATCTTTATTTTTTATTCTTTGTGCAAAAGCTAAAAATTAGCAAGTCTATAATCTAGGACAATTCACTAAAAGATCCTAGTATCTTTAACATGTTTGATTATTAAAGATTAGTTAAAATACCTAGATGTGTAGTTAGTTTCAGATCAAAGTGTTATTCAACATTTGATGAATCGCGAACAACCAATGACCTTCTCATTCTTCCTTAACTGAAGCTTATTTATTCTTCAATAAGACCTTCATAACTCTTCAGATGAGGAGAAGAGAAATTATATGTGATGGATCAGTATAATGGGGACAATGCCTTCTTATAACGTGTTAATCTAATATGATTCTCATTATCCCATAATGGTTTAACACTATTATCTGCTCATTTAAGTTCATATTATCTTATTTAGTAGCCTAACAAGTATACATAATTTGACCACATAAAATAAAATTCACTAACTATAAATAGCTAATATAATTATGTTATAATATTATATCAAATTAATTATTGGAATAGAAATTTCAACAATCTCCTACTTGGGCTACATATTGTAACAATTATATCACAATTCCTTAGGCGACCATATGCTATTTATCTTTAGACTTCCACCTTAACAACTTGGTTCATCTCATGTATCATTAATGGAATCAGTTCGACTTTTGTCACTACAACATATAACATAAAGACTCTCACTAAACCAAGACAAAAACTGAAACAACACCATACGAGCAACATATATGCTCACACTTTAAGTGTCAACCATTAATTAATGGGTCAGCTAGCATACTGTCTTTTCCTATATGTTTTACAAATATCTTTATTTTATTAATTCTTTCTTTAACAACCATATATTTTATGTCAATAAATACTTAATGGCCTCTTAATGTCTGTAACAACAGACAAGCCAATAATGACAAAATTTAGCAGTCATATCATATGGTTTGATGCCTCAAAATAAGGTATTAATTCAACCATCATGGTTAAAGATGTATCATAATGTGAAGTCTTTTCTATTTAGGCATTCCACCATGTCGAAGTCATAATACCTTATGGTCTCTAAACTTCAAGATTTCTGATATGTAAACATATAGTTTATTGTTCTTTTCAAATAGCTCATTACACACTTTATTACTTTTTAGTGCCGCATACCATGATTACTCACATATATATCTCCCTAGGACTCCCACTAAAAAGGCTATGTTAGGATGAAAACAATCTTAAGCATGCATAAGACTCCCCACAACTAAAGCATAAGGAATCATTTGCATATTTTCTTTTTCAAGATTACTAATGGGACACTGTTTGAGACTAACTTGTCTCCTTTATCAACATGTGTATCTTTTGGTCTATTATATTTCATGTTGATTATATCCAAAACTATATTATGACTAGAAAGATGTCATCAACATATAATATTAAAAGGAAAATTTTACTCCCACATTGATGGACTCCTGATCTGAATCAAGTCCTGTTTGCCCCGATCTTCCTTGCAATGGAATCAATTCTTCAATTGAAAGAAAAATAGAGTATGAAATGCTCTGTTTTCAAGAAAGCTTTTTAGGTTTGTGTTTTAAGAAATGGATCAGTGGAAAAGGATTAAAAACGGATTTGGATTGACACCATGGAATAGGAATTCCAATAAGTCTTGCAAGAATCACCATAATAACTCAGAAGCTATTGATAAGAAACAAGAAGTTCAAAACTAAGAACAAGGGAGAAAACTCTCAACCTAACACACACAAAGTGCATTCAATTTCATTTAATCAAAAGTTGTTACAATCTGTTGAAATTTAGCTTATATAGGACAAGAAAATATAAGCTAATGAAATGTAAATGCGTCCTAAATGAAATACAAATGTAGCTTCCAAGGGAAGTTATCCAAACAAATGTTTTAAAACTGAAAAATGGCACCTCTGCAGCAAAAACTGAAATAATCGATTATTTCGAATGGTAATCGATTATTTTGAAACAAACAATCGATTACTAACTCTTGGTAATCGATTACATTGTTCATATCAGCCTGGAAACTGACTCAAGAACAAAGTAATCAATTATTTACGCAAATAATCGATTATTACAGGAGCTCCCAAACCCAGGTAATCGATTACTTGGTTTGGTAATCGATTATTTTGCTCATATTCATCCTGAAAACTGATATATGT
>PYAF01006091.1:355953-369021 GCA_007407185.1 Glycine tomentella
TATGAGATACAAAGTGAAGAGTAATATTGAAGAGTAAATATGAGATAAAAAGAGAATCATTTATGCATGTTTCATATGCATATGCCTGGCGGGGGCTAGTCCGTGTTATTTACCTCAAGAGGAGGTATGTCAGATAGCTAGAATTGAGACGAGCGTTTAGACAAAAGGTGTCTAAGCTGGGGGGTAGTGGCAGTGGGGAGATCACCTACCCATGATGATCGCATGTAGTATGGGTGTGAGTCCTTTTGCAACACTGACCTACCCTGACTGGTCGATCCAATTCCGAGAGAGAGAGTAAGCTATCTTGACTATGGTACCAATTGATGAGAATTTGAGAAAGATTCATGCATCATATAAAGAAGATGAGCATGCATCGCATGATGAGTATGTTGTATGATTATCTGTATGTTGTATACACTGTGTGACTTGAACTATGTTTATCATAAACTTACCCTATTTTGTGTCTGTGGTTGAGACCTGTGATGACCCCAATTTATTTGGGCGAGCAGGGAAACAGTAAAGCATAGCAACGGATGGTTGAGAAGAAGATTTGATGAAGATATTTTGATGGCTTATCTTTTGTAATCATCCTAATGATGTGTAATTTGTACTAGACTTTAGACCAGTCTGTATATTATGTTGGATTGTATTTTGGACTGTATTTTATTATTATTTTGGATTTCGAATGAACACGTTTACAATATTGATGATTCACATCTTCCGCATGAATTATTTTAAGCGAGAAGAAAAGAATTTTCTGTGAAATTTGTAACTAAGATAATTTTAAAGCAAAATTTCATTCAAAATCAATAAAATACAAGATAGTAAAACGAGGCGTTACACAAGACATGGAAATGAATCTCGTGAAACAAAATACAGTGGACATTAAGTCCTATGAAATGTAAAAGCCGAGGACACTGAGTCTTATAAAAATGTAAAAGTTGAGGACGTTAAGTCCTATGAAATGTAAAAGACTAAGGACATTGAGTCTTATGAAATGTAAAAGACTGAGGACGTTGAGTCCTATGAAATGTAAAAGGTTGAGGACGTTGAGTTCTATGAAATGTAAAAGGCTGAGGACGTTAAGTCCTATGAAATGTAAAAGACTGAGGACGTTAAGTCCTATGAAATGTAAAAGGTTGAGGACATTGAGTCCTATTAAATGTAAAAGATCGAGGACGTTGAATTCTATGAAATGTAAAAGGCTGAGGACGTTGAGTCATATGAAAATGTAAAAGACTGAGGACGTTGAGTCCTATGAAAATGTAAAAGACTGAGGACGTTGAGTCCTATGAAATGTAAAATATTGAGGACATTGAGTCCTATGAAAATTGCCAACAGGTAATGGTACCCAAAGGCTCAAACCTGTAAGAAAGTGAGAGGTTGACTCTCTGAAAGGGTCACTTATTCCAAACTGGATCCTAAAGTCTGATATGATGCATATGAGTTTTGGAATGCATATTGAAGAATGAAAAGAAAATGTGAGCTTTGCCCTGAAATGCAATGAACATGGGCTTTGTACCAAGAAATGTAATGTGACTGTTTATGAGTCATGAAAGTGAGATATGTCGAACTTCAACATTCTGGGATGAGATGAGACTTAAAGTGTACAATGCTCATAACATTCTTTCTCTCTCATTATTTATTTTTTTCTTTTTCTTTTTAACACAGATTGACTGTTTCTTTCTAAAAGATGTGATGATTTATGCAACCTCATCTTGACTCTTGTTGATCTCTTCGGAGACTCCCTCAGAGTGTATGTTTTGTTTGGTCCAATTGCTTGGCAATTTTGGAAGATGGCAGTGGAGCCATTTGACATTCAATCAATCAACTGAAATATCGATTGCAGAGTTCGTCCCCCTTTTTAAACTTTGATTGCTCTGCACAACAAAGAAATATAAGGCTTCGGGATTGACCGTGTGAACCATTGAAAGATGGCAATGGATATTTACATCTTGGTATATGACCAAGTGAAACTTTCCTGATTTAAGATCATAGAGGGATGCCATGAGTCCATCGATCATGTTGAAGCTTGATGATATGGGCTGATCCCGAAAGGATTTATGCAACAAAGACTACCCTTTGATTCGAAAGGAACCATAGGAACTTTGCATGAGCGACTGACGTTGAATGGACCCCAGTTGCCTTCAGGCATCTTCCACGAGCTCTTTGTTGAATGAGTTTTCTTCTCAAATGTTCAAGTGCGAACCTTGGGGTTTTCTAATTTTTTTTATGTCCTAACAATCATAAGCGTGTGCATGTTCCATTCCAGAATCCAAAATGAAAAGAAAAATTAGTCTTTTCTTGATCCACATGGGCTTTATTAGGCTTGTAACGTGGCCAGGGGTTAAGAAGGCTATGAAAGAAAGGTCAGAGAGGCTCAAAAGTGTTTAAGGGTTACATAGAGTAAGAACCTTGAGCACTTTGCTTATACTTTCATTCATTTAAGCTTTTTGGGTTGGCTTTACTCCATTTGTCTTATTCATTGACTATTATTGCACTTTTGTGCCTTCCTTGTGAAATTTGGAGAACTTTTGTCTTTTTTTGCTTTACTCGCCTTTGGCGGATTTGCTTTTTTTAACATCATTTGGGGTCCAACCTTGAGCTTAGTAAACTTCATGCATATGTTGCTTGCATCGCTTTTCCTGCCAGTTTGGCAATGGTTCCAACTCTAGGGTTTCTTTTTTTTTTTTTTAGAAAACAATTATACTTTGGCTCGGAGTGGGTAGCAAAGGATAAATTAGTGTTTGGGATGAAGAAACATGACCATGTGTCATTTCAAATCTTGACTAGAGACTTTTACAGTTTGGATTTTGGGATAAAACCTCTGATAGACAAATGTTGTGATTTTTTTCTTCTATTTTTTATTTTCATTTTTTTACATATATACCCTAACTTTTGCTTAGGCAACCCTTTTGGGTTTTCAACCTACTGGGTATAAACTTCTTATTTGCCCACAGGTTTGCTTGGAGCCCCTGAGTGGTGTCTGTCATTGCCTCGATGTAGGGTTTGGAGGCATCTGCTGTTGTCGTCTGTCATGCCTTTGTCGCAAGAAGAAATGAAAGAAACTGTGAGGCCCTCAAAAGAGAATTTTAAAGGGCGAGATATAATAACCAGGGGTAAAAAAAATAAAAAAATCTCATGCTAACAGCGTGGGAGTGGCGCCGTTAGCGCCAGGACTCGACCAAATGGTGCGATTAGCGCCAGTTGTGGCACGGTTAGCGCCAGAATGGCCCTGGAGACCCCCAGATTCGAATATCTGGCACGATTAGCGTGGGGTGCGGCGCTATTAGCGTGGGAACGCAGCTGGGGGCCTATAAAAGGCCATTTTCACATTTTTTTTGAGGGAAAAACCCTTCCCTCTTCTTCCTCTGACCCAAGGCAGCCATTAATGACCATAGAAGCTTCATATCTCCTCCATACTTCATCTAAACACTTCTTATCCTTTAGGAAAGTTGTAAGGAACTACTCTATGAGCTAGATTCCAGCTTCAGATCTTTGAGAGAACCATCAATCGGAGAGATCCCTTCCTCTAGGGAACTTTGCAAAGCTTGGATTTTGAGGAGAAAGAAGGCGATTCAAGGACGCTGAAGCTCAGAGAAGCGATCCTCTAGCCTTCCTCGACTGTTTTGAGGTAAGAAACTTAAGTTTTACTGATTGATTTGTGAAATTGGTAATGGGATGAATAGTAACCCATTTATGTTAGGGCTGGAATTAGGCTTGGGATCTTTAGAAAAGTATGCTCAGGAGGTTGTTCTGATAAAGATTGAACTTTGAAACATGACTTTAGATGAAGTTTGGTTTTGGCTCTGAGATATGTATGAGTAGGAAGAATGTGGGCTAAATGAAGGGTATTATGAGAAATATGGGCAAAAGTGCTTTTACAAAGGTTATTCAGAAGGCTAAATAAACGGTGAAAACGTGTTGAAATAACCGTTTTAGTCAAGTTGGACAATCATCGATATATGGTCTGGTTAGATCATTGAATTGGCTTATGCAGAGTCTTGGAGAGACTCTAAGGTCTTGGTTAGGCCGAGATAAACCACTGAGGATCTGTGAGTTGTCTATAAGGTGGATAGTTCTCATGACCTTAAGATAGGTGACTACGGGTTTAAATGGGAAAGAATAATGTTTCCTTTCAGTTTAACGGTTGAGAACCGTTGTTATTTGCTTATGCTTTGTGAGGTTGAGATGGTTCATGATTAATTGTGTGCCTTTGTACAGGGTGGGACACCGAGGGTGTCAGTGGCAGAGACCATAGTCCAAGGATTGGACAGCAGAGCACTGCCTTGCCCGGTAAGCTCTTTGTCCTTGGGAGTGTTTTCCTTTGCTTGTGTTCCATCATACCCGAGGGGGTGATGGTTATGGTATGCATATGTATATATATATACATATATTGAAATTGTGTGTTATTGTTTTATTGAAAACATGTATATGATGAGAGAGACACTGTGATAGTGGTCTGTGATTGATAGTAAGCTGAACACTGTGATAGTGTTGTGTGTGTGATGGATGAGTTATACATTGTGATAATGTTATGTGATTGATGAGATTCTCTGGCCAGTAGAATAGATCACTATGGATTTCCGTTGGAAATGTACCTGATACAGATGATCTTCCCTCGGGAATTTCCATAGGTATCCAATGAGGTCCTAAGGAAACGTACCTGTTCAGATGATCTTCCTTGGGCATTGGATTAAGACCTAAAGGAATGTACCTGTTCAGATGATCTTCTTTAGGCATTGGATGAAGTCCTGGGAAAATGTACCCACTGAGTGGATGATCTTTCTCAGGCAATGATGCCGAAGTCTTGAGAGAATGTACCCACTGGATGGATGATCTCTCTCAAACCATGTGATAAGTGTATAAATATTATATTGTTACCCCTGTGTTATGATGTACATGTGATGTGTTTATGAGAGCCGTGATGGCTAGTTGTGGTGTGATGCCAATTTTAATATTATATGCCATGAAAGTGAACCAGGGGGAGGAAAGACCTCCAAGAACCCTGAGTTTACTGAGATTTTTATCTCACCCCGTGTGTGGGGATTATATTTTGCAGGTGTAGCATCTAGCAGAGATGATGGATCCCAGGGCGGAAGGCCCAGTCGGGACATGCCTGGAAAAGCTGCTTGGGCAGTGTTTTAAGAGCTCTGAGGCTCAATGTTGTAGATATCATATTAAGATAGGTAGTTTCAAATTCTCCTGACATATCTGTAGAGATATTGTTGATGTATCTGCCTTTCCTCTATGTTATCTGGATCAATAAGGGCTAGTTGTAATTGTTGTATTGTTTATGCTTCGTGGATATGTATCATACATAATGAAACAAGAAATATGGTTTTGAAAACGCTTCCGATGTTTTGATTAATTATTTTAATTAGTTATGCGCTTATCTGATTAAGTAATATGTTAATACACCGGATGCATACGGGGTGTTACACGAGATATATTTAAAAAAATTTCAATTGATAGATGAAGCAAAATGACTCACAATTCACAAAACTTTTAAGAAAGACAAGATGAGGTCGCATGCATGTCTGTATTTATTATTTGATTTGAAACATAGTCAATCAAATGTTTATTCATTTTTAGTCATTGCTTACGACACCCTCACCAAACATGTAGAACGCATAAATTTCTGATTAGGCAGACTTGGAGATCAATTATGGAGCGCAGGTCACATGAGCAAACAAACCAGCAAGATATATTCATATTCCAGTGAAAGTTGAATAAATATGCACAGATATAATCATGAGAGAATAATAGATAGTGGCATCAAATTCATTCATATTATTAATGTTGCGATTGTTGTTTACAATAATATCATATGCATGTAAATCCTAATGAGTCTTTGGAAACATCCAACAACAAATATCTAAATTACTCCAATCGTCAGGTATAGTATCTCTTGACAACGTCAGAATTCACAGGCGAAGACAGCTCTTCACCATCCATGTTTGTGAGTATCAGTGTTCCTCCCGAGAAAGTCTTCTTCACCACAAAAGGCCCTCATAGTTCGGGGCGCACTTTCCTCGAAGATCTTTATGAACATGTGACACCTTCTTCAACACAAGGTCTCCCTCATTGAATTTACGCGGGCACACCCTTTTGTCGAAAGCATTCTTCATTCTTCTCTGGTACAACTGCCCATTACTCATAGCAGTCAATCTCTTTCCCTCAACAAGATTCGACTGGTTGAAACGCGTTTGGACCCATTTTGCTTCCTCCAACTCTACTTCCGATATAACCCTTAAAGAAGGAATCTCTACTTCGAACGAAAAGATAACTTCCATCCCATATACCAACGGAAAAGGGGTTATCCTAGTAGAAGTACGCACAGAAGTTCGATAACCATGCAATGTGAATGACAACATCTCGTGCCAGTCTTTGTATGTTGCTGTAATCTTTTGAATGATCTTCTTGATATTCTTATCGGCAGCCTCAACTGCACCGTTCATCTTGGGCCGATAAGGTGTTGAATTATGGTGTTGGATCTTGAAATCCTTACATAACTCCTTCATCATCTTGTTATTCAGGTTGGTGGCATTGTTAGTGATGATTTTGCTCGGCAACCCATATCCACAAATTATCTCCTTTTTTATGAATCTAACCACAACATTCCTAGTCACACTAGCATATGATGCATCTTCCACCTACTTAGTGAAGTAATCAATGGCAACTAGGATGAATCGATGCCCATTTGAAGCTTTGGGCTCAATAGCCCCAATCACATCTATGCCCCATATTGAAAATGGCCATGGTGTCGATAACATATTCAACAACACTAGCGAAGCATTAACATTATTTGCAAAAGCTTGACATTTCCTTACATGAATACAACAATCATTCTCCATCGTGATCCAATAGTATCCAGTCCTTAAGATCTTTCGGGCCATGGCATGCCCATTGGCGTGGGTGCCAAAGGAGCCCTCATGCACCTCCATCAGTATTTTCTCAGCTTCGCTTGCATCCATGCACCGGAGCAACACCATATCATAGTTACTTTAGTACAGGACATCCCCATTTCAAAAGGAAGCTGGCCGCCAACCTCTGTAGCGTCCTCTTGTTATTCTCAGAGGCCCCAGAGGGGTACTCTCTGTCTTTGATATATCTCTTGATATCGAAATACCAAGGCTTACCATCTGCCCTCTCCTCTATCAAACAACAATGCGCCGACTCACTGTGACATCTAATTTCTATACACGGCAAGTCCCCATGAAGGCTGATCTAGAACATGGATGACAAAGTAACGAGAGCATCAACCATTTGGTTTTCTTCTCTAGGAACGTGATGAAATGATATATCATCGAAACGTTCCATCAATTCTCTGATGTATGCCTGATAAGGTATTAGCTTATGATCTCTGGTTTCCCATTCACCTTTCAACTGATGGATTATCAATACTGAATCCCCGTACACCTTGAGAAGCTTAACCTTAAATTCAATTGTTGCTCGGATCCCTATGGCGCATGCTTCATACTCTGCCATATTAGTTGTGCAATCAAAACAGAGTCTGGCCGTAGAAGGCAAATATTGTTTATCTGGCGTGACCAACACCACTCCAATTCCATGCCCCAGTACATTAGATGCGCCATCAAACCACATAATCCACTTATCTCTTTCTTTGTCCTCAACTTCATCAAACAGGTCCATGATATCCTCATTAGGGAATTTGGGATACATAGGTTGATAATCATCTAAGGGCTGCTGAGCCAAGTAATCTGCCAGAGCACTTCCTTTAACTATCTTCTAAGTAACATAGACAATATCAAACTCTGATAATAACACTTGCCACCGAGCTATCCTCCCAATGAGGGCAGGCTTTTCAAAGATGTATTTAATTGGATCCATTTTGGATATCAACCAAGTAGTGTAATTCAACATGTATTGTTCAAGCAGTGTGCTGCCCATGCCAAGGCACAACAGGTTCTCTCTAACAATGAGTAATTCATTTCACACGTAGTGAACTTCTTGCTCAAGTAGTAAACTTTGCGCTCTTTTCTTCCTGATTCATCATGTTGCTCAAGCACACAACCCATTGATTCATCTAACACCGTCATGTATAGGATGAGAGGCCTTCCAGGTACTGGTGGCACGAGTATAGGAGGATTCATCAAATACTGTTTAATTTTCTCAAACGCTATTTGGCAGTTATCATTCCATTTGGTGGACTGATTCCCTCGCAACAACCTAAATAGAGGCTCACAGGTGGCGGTCAATTGTGATATAAACCTACCAATGTAGTTCAATCTTCCCAAGAATCCTCGGACTTACTTTTCTGTACGTGACTCAGGCATCTTTAGGATCACTTTCACTTTATCTGGATCCACATCTATCCCCTTTTGGCTCACTATAAAACCAAGCAGCTTTCCAGACTTCACCCCAAATGTGCACTTTCCAGGATTCAATCTCAACTTGTACTTATGTAATCGGTCGAACAACTTCCGCAGATTAACTATGTGTTTATCCTCCGTTCTAGACTTTGCAATCATGTCATCTACATAGACCTCAATCTCCTTATGTATCATGTCATGGAATAATGTTACCATGGCCTGCTGATATGTTGCCCTAGCATTCTTCAGCACAAATGACATAACCTTATAGTATAAGATCCCCCACAGAGTAATAAAGGTTGTTTTCTCATATCCTCTAGTGCCATTTTTATCTGGTTGTACCTTGAAAATCCATCCATGAAAGAGAATAGAGCAAATTAGGCTGTATTGTCCACCAGAATGTCAATGTGCGGTAAAGGGAAATTATCTTTTAGACCAGCTCTATTTAAGTCTCGATAGTCTAAACACATTCGAACTTTTCCATCTGTTTTTGGCACTGGCACGATGTTGGCAACCCATTCCGGATATCTGGCTACAACTAAAAAACCTATATCAAACTACTTCTTCACCTCCTCCTTTATCTTTAAAGACATCTCAGGCTTCATCCTCCTTAATTTTTGTTTCAAAGGAGAGCATTCAAGTGTCAACGGTAATATGTGTTGTACTATCTTTGGATCTAAGCCATGCATATCCTGATAGGACCAAACGAAAATGTCCTGGTATTCTCACAACAAGGCAATCAACTTTTCTTGTATATTAGCTGACATACGAATGCCCAACTTGACCTCCTTTTCCTCTTCATTGGTGCCCAGGTTAACAAGCTCAATTTCCTCTTGATGGGGCTTTATTTCCTTCTCTTCCTGCTCTACCATCCTCAACAAATCAGGAGACAATCCCCAATCCTCTTCTTCCTCTTCCTCGGCTTGATTGACTGGCCTCTCAAAATCGACATTAGGGACTTGAGTATCACTGCCTTCACAAGACTCATTATCGGATCTGCAACAAATCATTTAATCGCAACAAAAATAAATGTGCAAAGAGATGAAATCGACAAAGATGTAAGTATATCTGTGAAATGCATTTTATTAACGATCACTAGAATTGAAAAAGAAAGTACGCCTGACAATATGTGAATCCTAAAGCCTTAGGCATAATATTAGGATTTGAAACTGTTTAATTACATCAAATCAAACACATATATCTCGGGTTGCTCTATGATTTGCCAATTCTTTAATTCAAAGTTCGGAGGGCATGGTTGCACCCAGTCTGGTTGATCATAATCAATTTCTTCATCCAACATAGCAACCTAATCTTCAAACATCCGACCTGCACTCATAAAACTCTCATTGATGGGGCAAATAGGGACCCTCTCCACCCGCGGCTCTCGCCCTTGTAGACGTGTTAAGAATTTTTCTCTTCTTTCCAAAGCAATCCTCTATTTATCAGCATTTGTGGGCTTGTAGCCCAGACCAAATCTCCCAAGATTTTCAATGATCTCCAGCATGCTTATCGACCCGTCACCATTCTGGCCCAACCCCTTTCCAGGTTCATATCCGTCTCTTAGCATAATTTGAGCCACCATCATAGAGGCACTAGAAAAACTAGGTTGTATCACAAGAAACTCCACATAAGCATTGTTTATAATTTCTAACGCCTGAAATGATGTTTCTAGCGATTCCTCTATTGCCTCAACATAAGGAGTAGAGGATGGACGACTAATTAACATGTCCTCCTCGCCTGATACTATTACAAGCTGACCTCCCACCACAAATTTCAGTTTTTGATGCAAAGACGATGGGACCACCCCAGTAGAATGGATCCAAGGTCTACCCAACAAACAACTGTAAGCAGGCGTAATATCCATGACATGAAAAGTGATCTGAAACGTGCACGAGCCAATCTGAATTGGGAGATCAATTTCCCCTCTCACCTCACGTTGGCTACTATCAAAAGCTCTTACCACCGTAGAGCTTGGCCTCATGTATGACACGTCAAATGACAACTTGTCCAATGTCATTTTAGGCATGACATTAAGAGAAGATCCATTATCAACCAACACCTTTGCCACCATATGATCTGCACACTTGACCGACACATGCAAGGGTTTGTTATGTCCCCTCCCTTCAACCGACATTTCTTCATCAGTAAAAGTCAAATAATTACTTGCAGTGATATTATTGATTATCCCCCCAAACTTCTCCACTGAGATGTCATGTGCCACATGCGCCTCATTTAAAATTTGCACTAACAACTTTCTTTGAGGTTCAAAGTACAATAGTAATCCCAAGAAGGAGATTCTAGCTAGCATTCTATTTAGTTGTTCAATCACCTTGAACTCACTCTGTCGTATGATCTTCAAAAATTCTGCTGCTTCCTCAGTGGATATTTCCTTTTTGCCGGAATGCTCCTCTTTCATTTTAGACCTTTCACTAAGCACCTTGTCATTCACCATGGTACCCCTCTTCTCAACCTCTGTTACATTCTCATTCGCCTTCTCTTTGCCTTTCAATTCAACTCGCAGCTAGGGAGGAGTATAAACACACCCACTACGCGTCATGCCACTGATACCGAAAATATTTGTGACTTTAGGAGTTGACGCCTCATACTCATCATGCATGAGGGATACACCTTTCCTTCCCTCTGATACTTTCACACCACATCTCCATGGCACTGCTTTGTTACTCTCATATGGGAATGATGATGGTGTCTTCAAAACAACAGGATGGAAGCCTTGAGGCATATATGTGGTAGCATATCTAGTGAAATGAATCACTAAATGTTTAGGCACATTAGTATTGGTGTCACTTGACTGCATGAACACTTCACCTTCCTCCTTCCTCTCATGATCAATTTCAATTCGGCCCTCATCCATCAAACCCTGCAGAAAATTCTTAAACATGGGACAAACTTCCACATCATGAGGTCTCCCCGGATGAAACAGACAAGAATCCTCTTCATCAACCTCGCAATCAACCATACCAGCTTTGCATAATGTTTTCAAAATAAATCTATTGGAAGTTGAGACATCCTCAACTCTTCTCTTTAATTCCCACGTGTTCTCATCCTCTATAGCACTAATAGAAGAACTCCCATGTTTTGCGAGTGGGTTAGATTGCACATTAGCATTATCCTCCTGAAACTTCAACCAATCTGCATCAATTAAATTTTGCACCATATGTTTCAATGCCATGCAATGCTCAATGGCATGTCCCGGAGCTCCACCATGATAAGCACATGTAACATTCGGGTTGTATCCTCACGGGAATGGAGGTTGAATAATCTTTGTTGGGCTTATTGCCACCATTGCATTGTTGAGCAGATATGGGAGTAATTTATCATATGATATCGGGATTGGGCTGAATTCTATAAGCTTCCTTTCTGGGAAATTTCTTCCTTGGTTGGTGTTTTGGTTGGTATTAGAGGTGGTATTTGGTCTGGGTGGTGTGACGAGTGGATTTTGTGGTCAGTTTAGGGGTGGTCTTTGTGGTTGATTGGGTGTTCTTGGTTGATAGGGCGATGGATAATGGGTAGGGTTGATATTGGCTTAGTAGTCATATTGTTGGGGAGGGTATTGGTACAAGGGATTATAAGGGGCTTGAAGAAAGTTTGGCCATGTGGGAACGACAATCACGACATGAGTTTCGCCCTCCTTCTTCCCTCCATTCAGCTCAGGTCTCCTATTACTAGAATTTGTGGAAGCAACATAGTCAAATTTCCCTTTCCTCAGACCTACCTCAATTCTCTCACCAGCAAACACTAGATCTGCAAAACTTGAAGGCATGTAACCTACCATCTTCTCATAATAGAACACCGACAATGTGTCCATTATCATGGTTATCATCTCCCTCTCCATCATAGGGGGTACTACTTGAGCCGCTAGATCCCTCCACCTTTGAGCGTATTCCTTGAATGATTCATTATCTCTCTTGCACATGTTTTGCAACTGCATTCTATCTGGAGCCATGTCAGAATTGTATTGATACTGTCTAATGAAGGCATCCATTAGATCCTTCCAGGAGCGAATCCGAGAGGATTCTAGATTAGTATACTAGATAATAGCTGCCCCAGCCAAGCTTGCCTGAAAGAAATGTATCAATAACTTTTCATCTTTTGCATATGTCCCCATCTTCCTACAATACATCTTCAGATGATTCCTCGGGCAGGTGATCCTCCTTCAATGGCCCTCAGCCTATCCTCTATATGGCCAAATTTTTCCTTCTCAACTACACCAGGAGGCCCTCCTCCCATCACAAAACGTAAGGGTTGTGATGGTGGCCGAAACTGAGGGCTCCCCAAAACCGGTATAAGTGTGGTCTTGGGGAGCTGCATGTGTTTCCTCTATGTCTTCTGGAACATGGGCATGAGTATGATTAGGTTGATTTATGAAAACTGGGGTGCACAAAGTAATTTTTTTAGGGTTGTAATCGGGTCTGGGCAACCCGGCCTAACCTGCACTTTCGCTGTCATAGCAGCTGCGCAAAAAATTGGGGAAGCCTCCTTCATGGAGGCTTCATGGCTTCCTAAGGCCACCAGTGTAACACCCCGGACGTGTTATCATTATTAATATCATGAGCGCGCTATCGGCGTTAAACTAACGCGGTGCGGAAGCGATAGAATCGATTTTCTTGATACATTATGCAAAGAATATAAAAACAAACATACACAATATAGGCAGAGATACAAAACACACAGAGATACTCAGGAGGAAAAACATCCACTATACATAAAGGTC
>PYAF01006091.1:369121-399850 GCA_007407185.1 Glycine tomentella
TACATCTGATAGTAGGCCAGGGTGGAGGAGATTCCTCCTTGGATCCTGAGCTTACTGAGATATGTTATCTCACCCCGTGTGGGGCTATGTGGTTTCAGGTGAACCTTTTGGAAGAGAAGAGCAGTCTCAGGGCAAGAGGCCCATCAGAGACTAGGCTGCCTAGCTGAGGAGCAGCATGGAGAGCTTGAAGGCTCCATTTCTGATTTGTTTTGAGTACTATAGTTCTGTATACCCCTTTTGAGGGATTATATTCTTTTGTAGCACCGTGTGTGGTGTGAACTTGAGATATCTATGTTGTACAGAACTTGATATTATGTATTTGAGATTCTTCCCTGAGTATATGTGATGGTTTCGGTTACTCTGCCTCCAAAACTTATTATCTGTCTGTATTAGATTTGAATTGGTAAACTGGATCAGCAGGGGCATGCTTATGATTTTATTTTCTGATGTTTCTGTTATGTGATTCCGTACATAATGTATCAAGAAAACGATTCTATGCTTCCGCTATTGTTTATAAGATGGATACAATGCGCTAATCTGATATTATTCATGCTAACACGTCGGAGGCCTACGGGGTGTTACATTTAATAGGGGCTGGCGGTGCGGTGAGGCCGGAACGTGATGGTGGTGTGGTGGCGCGGTGGTGGTGTGGTGGAGGCGCGATGGTTGCGCAAAACAAAGTCTTAAAAAAAATGAAAACTCCTATGAGGGAGGTGATAGGCCTACATGATGGAGGCATGGCCCCCCTGCCACCATCGGCGAGGGGGCTTGGTGGCACGAGGCCGTCGTGGTGGCGGTGCAGAGACAATGGTGAAAAACGAAAAAGAAAGAAGGAAAGGAATAAACAAAAAATGCAAGCACAAGCCACAAACTCAAACGAATCTACAATGGAAGAAATCGAATGAAAAACCACAACAAACCTCTAAATGTCTCTTCTGAATGAAATAAAAAAAAAAAAAGCAAACCACAAAAGGGGATGAAGGAAAACGTGCAAAAGAAGAAGAAAAAGAAAAGAAAGAGAGGAAGAAGGAAGCGGTGGGAGAATGAGGGGGTACCTGATCTAACAGAGACACCAAAAGTCATCCTCTCATTGGTCCCTCTTTCTTGTGGCCCTTTCTTTTTTTTTTATTTTTATTCTCTCCTACCTCTTTTTCTTCTTTTTATTATCTTCCTCTCTCTTTTATTTTACTACTCTTTATTTTTTTTCTTAGTTATATTTTTTTATTTGTTATCTTTTTCTTTTTCTTTCATTTTGTTCTACTACTTTTTTTTTCATTTTCATTTTTATTTATTTATGTTTTTTTTCTTTTTTCATTTTCTTTATTTTCTCTCTTTACTTGTTTCATCATTTTTTTACCTGGACAAAATTAGGGTATGACAGAGGAAAAAAAGATAATTGTTATGTAATTTAAATGTACAAAACGTATGTATAACAATTATCACTTACCTTAATACAATTTATAAGGCCTTATTTTGGGTAAACATTCCCGAATGTGCATGTGCCTAATGATGGTCATATACCCAGTTCATAGCTCATTAGGGGCTTTAGCGACTACTTTAATTGGTACCTTGTTGAGGTTATAAATTGCCTTCTTTAATGCCTTTCCCCAAAGTGACTCTAGTAGAGAAGAATTATACTTCTTACCATATCCTTAAGAGTCTAGTTTTGTCATTTTGCAACTCTATTCATGCTAGGTTTTTCCAATATTATATACTACGGAACAATTTCACACTTATTAAAGAAATAAAAAACGTAAGGGGTTTTAGACATTGCTCACCTTATTTGTTATATCTATCGTAGCATTTGAAAAAGATAGGAACACTTCAATACAACCAAGAGGGGGGGTGAATTGGTTGAACCTTGGTAAATTAAAATTTTCAAATCAGAGTTTCCACAGGATCTTTATCACTTTAAAATTGTTTTGAAATCACCTATCTTATATTCAATCAAATTCCTTTATCAAGAAAATCAATAGACAATTGAAATTTTTCTGAGCAAATAATTTGATTCACAAATCAAAGCAATTAGGAGATGAAGAGATTAGAATAAAGATCAACCACAATTTTATACTGGTTTACTTCAAACACTATGAAGCTACATCTAGTTCTTCCACTCAACACTAGAATGGAGTTCCACTATTGCAAATAATATTCTTACAAGATATTACAAGCCTCTCTTTATCAACCCTAGATAAAGTTCAGAGATCTAAAACACTATTAGATCCTTAGAGACTAACCCCACTGAGAACACTACTCAGCAACTCCTAGAGAAACCCTATCTCTAGTTATCATGCAAGAAACCTATTTACAATAAGCCAATCTTTACAAAATTTGAATTACAGAGATACAACAGCAAAGTTTAAGGAAAGAAGTCACTTGATGATCCAATGAATGATGTACATATGAATGATTAAATCAGGTTGTATGTAGAAAACAGATTAAGAACAATACTTCCTTAAAACTTTGAAAGAACCTTCTTACTTTTACATCAATCTAACAACTCATGAATGTATTGTGAAAGCAAGAACCTTATGAACCCAAAGAATCACTAAAGAGTGTTTGAAAAGCCTTTGAATGCTTAGTAATACGAATTGGTCAAGTTAGAAAAATAGCTGGGCCAAGGTTCTATTTATAACAAACTTTAGTAACCGTTGGTAATCGATTAAATACGCTCCTGTAATCGATTATTTTACTTATATAATTGATTAAATCAAGCTTATAATCGATTAATGTGTTCTTAAAAATTCTGGGTATGGTTTTCAATCAAAATAATCGATTATTACGATGAGTAATCGATTACACCAGAAGGATGTTCAATAAAGAAAGCATTGTGTAATCGATTATACCAGGAAGGTATATAAAACGAGTTTGCACTATGTAATCGATTACAATCTCTGGTAATCGATTAAGCCAGAAAGCTTCTAAGCCAAGATATGCATTGGGTAATCGATTACAGATTTTGGTAATCGATTAAGACAGAAAAGCATGCAAGCATAGCATATGATGTAATCAATTACTATCTTGGATAATCGATTAAGACAGAAAGATGATTTCTAGTTTTAGCTGATGTAATCGATTACAGTTCATTGGTAATCGATTACAATGTTCATCAAGGCATTCTAAAAAGTGAATCAAGTGAAAATAATCGATTAACCCGACAAGTAATTGATTACATTGTTCTTGAAAGGTTTTCCAGAAAATACAAAGATCAAAATAATCGATTGTTTTGTTGAAATAATTGATTATATTAGAAAGAAACTTATTTTTCCAAAACCTTAAGATTAGATTTAAAAACTTATGCAATTTTATCAAAGCCTTGTGAACTCTTTTTCATAACCACATAGATTCAATGAATGATATGAATGCAATGCATTTGGATCACCAGAAATGCTTTCTTTCTTTTACATTCAATCACAAATTAATCTTCAAGGCTTCATGGCATGTTGAAAGTTCAAAACTTTCCTTCTTGAATCAATTTATCCTTTGTGCTTCAAGTGGCTCCCCCTCAATTCAACAGTATTCACCATCACAGTTAGATTTGATAGTCTTAATTTTTTTTCATAATTGAAGTTCAACTTCAACTTTGAAAGACTTGAAAACATATAGAGACCATGACTTATCATCAATTAAAGAAAGAATAATCGTCTATGAACATAATAAAATATATTTGTCCATTTCATGAATCCATGGGGACCACAAAATGTGTATGAATTATTTCTAAGACATCCTTAGCTCTTTTGGCACATAAATTATGTCTGTTTGTTTGTTTGTTTTCCCTTAACAAGGGGACATTATCATTGTACACCCCAAAACACAATTGCATCCCAGGGCACCTGCATAAGCTTGAGGAAAAGCTGTGGGAAAATCAATCTCATATGGTATATGGGATCGTCATCAGGTTCCAGTCTATGTACAGGCTTCGTCGGTCCCTCTGGTCCTTGTTTATCCTACACAGTTAATAAACATAAGTCAATGACAGTAAACACTTTATTTGTAACAAATTCTTTTTTAATAATAATAAACACAACAAAATGGAAATACCTTTTCCGAAAAAGGCTATACAAGATGTGTCGGCCAAGCAAGGAAGGTGTTAAGGTCCTACTCCACTAACTGAACCTCTTCAATGGGTACAGGGACGCGAGCATCAACATCTCGAACTTCCTCAATTGCCCAAAGGGACATTGTGCATAGTTGTCATCAACATGCAACTCACGTCTGTCTGATGTACCCGTATCTGGGTCCTGCCTCGAGGGATCGATACATCAATTGAATCCTTTTAAAATGACAGGTTTGAGATTCCAAATAATATGAGTAGTAAAAAAAAAAGTGGTAACAACAACCACTAATGAGAGAACTATAAACATATAATGCATAAAGGACTAACCTGCAAGTGATACTCTCAATACATTGATCAAACATTGGTGATAAGTGCTGTCAAACAATGCTTATCTTTGGACATTTCATTGTTTGCATGGAAAATTAATTTGGTGATAAATACTATTTGTATACTATCAAATAGTGATTGTCTTTGGACACTTCATTATTTACATAGAAAATCAATCCTTATAATCACCACAATTTACCACCGTAAACATGTAATATCTGGCTAAATTGTGTCTTTCTTTGAACTGAGAAGGACGATGAAAACGAGTTTACTTTGAGGTAAAAAAGCCGAAGAAAGCCGAAAAAAACCTTTCTTAGAAGTCATTTTTGACCGATCGTATGTCTTAGCCAGAAACCAAGACTTTCCTACTTCCTTCTCCTAGCGGAAAGTCACTCTAAAAGCACTGGTTCCAGTTAAAGCGTAGAACACAAGGTATGAAATCACTTGCTTGCAAGGAAATAGGCAAGGCAAGCTATTCGTATGAATAATTACACGCAACATCTATGAAAATTCAATTAGATTAACCTACACAACAAAGGTTACTTTGGCAACATGTCTTTTCAATTAAGCCAACTAAAAATACTAGACCGTTTAAGAAAATTAATAGTGAGGATGAAGAGTAACCCTAAAAAATGTTATTCTTAGAATAAGGGGAACCCTCTTAATAAAATATATCTAAAATAAATGCAATATACTTGAATGATTAAAAAGCACAAAAGTATACATAATCAAATTTAATTACAATATTTATGATTTATAACTAGAACAAGTAAAATATGTACTGAGCAAGGAACTTATAAGGTTGAAGCATATGGACTATACTTATAACTTAGAGACATGCTTTGTTAATATTATACATGTAAATTGGAGTAATATATATATCTATATATATATATATATATATAAGAAAAAGAATTGGGCCTAATTTGAGTGCAAATAATTGAATTTTTCTTACATAGGTTTGGAGATATTGATTCCTGAGTTATGGGTTGAGAACAAATGCAACAAAAAAACAAAACTCAATCAAATAAGAGTGGTTGACAAAGAGAGAAAGAACTCACAAATCCATAAAAATGCTAAACTATGAGACTTCACATGGAGCCTTGAGAGAACTGTATAGGGATCTTCCTATCATGTTTTGTAAACATGGTGAGTTTATAATTCAATAATGGGATTGACCACTCTTCCATCTCTGTAACTGTTGGTGTAAGCACGAGCTTCGTGCATTGGAGATTCAACATTGTTGCTGCCTTGCCGACATTCGGTTTCCAATCGTCGGAGTATGAGTAGGTTCACATCATTGAAATTTCCTTGCAATATTTTATGAACTAATCTCTACATCTTAAACATGTTTTATTTTAATGTGAGAAATAATTTATTCCAAGAAATTGACTAAAAAATGAAGAGATAGTTCAAAGTGGATAGGGTTAGGGTGGCGATGTGAGGCACCTAATGTGGGCAGAGAAGGTTGAAGCAGTGGAAATCGATGGTTGATGTTGGTGGAGGCCAGTGTTTGAAAACGGCAAGGGCACTAACACAAGAGGAAGAAGAAGACTAGAAGGAAACGACGACATTGGGTGATAGTGAGAGTGAGAGCTTTGAGCTGCTTCAAGTCTATCGTACCGCTCAGAATGGGTGGTGGCACATGGAGGAAGGTTTTGTGGATCAGAATCTAGGAAAGGGGTTATCACCATCTCTCTCTAACAAAGTTGTGCTTCATCAGATCTATATGCTTCAACAGTTTCACCATTGCTGCACCGTTCCAGATCTGAGCTTCAACAGTTCCACCATCGCCTCATCATTCCAGATTTGAGCTTCCTCGATGACAATGTCGCCAGCAATGAAAAGCGCAAGAGAGGGAGGGATATTGATGGAAAGGAGTTCGCAAAGAGAGGGCTCACGAGATATGTTGAAGGTTTGATTAAAAATTGAAACTCAAAATTCTAATCTCAGTATCGACAAAGGTTTTTGGAAACTGATGTGGACAGACTTTGATTCAACATCGATTTTACTCCAAACGATGTTGAAAACCTATTTTGACGACAGTTTTTGAAAATGCCACCACATTTTTTTTCTATGACGGTTTTGGTATAATTGATGTGCGAATAACGTCATTAAAACACTTTTTGGAAGTAGTGCAAGTTCAATCTGATAAAAAAATGAAATTCATTTTGGCACTCTAGACTATTTAATGACAAATTGTAGAATGATGTTGAAAAACCTCCTGCACAATCAATAGCTTATGGCCTTATGCTAATCAATTTCATGATGAATGGCTAGCTGCACAAGATTCTTCACAGTGATATTCACTCATGAGTCGACAAGCTAGGCACGAAATCACTTAGACGCCACCTGCACCAGGTCACACCAAAGGCAATGTAGATGCAACACTTTTCAAAGATATAAACAACTTTGTCATTGGCATATGTGTTAGAGATGAGCATGGGACATTTATAAAAGAAAATTCTACTATTTTTAATGGCCTACCATCGGTAGCAGAAGCAGAAGCTTATGCGTGCTTTATCATGTAGTTTTATGGACAAGATATGGACAAGATATCTCAACCATTTTGCACCAGCCAATACAGAATACTCTTAAAGTGTAGGGATGTTTTAAACTTTTATCCAAACTCAAGGGTGAGTTTTGTAAGGTGACAAGCGAATTATGTAACTCATAATCTAGCAAGAGCTTCACAATTTCATGCTCATAACCATGTTTTTCATTGCATTCGCACCTGTATTTATGCTCAAATTATGAACGAAATGTCATAACTTTTTGTTTTCTAAAAAGCACCCACTTTAAAGATAAGAATCACGTATATTTAGTAATAAGTTTAAGGATGACATAAATAATTTCCTTAAAGTTCGACTTTCCTATTATCAAACCTTCACACGTCTTTTTCTTTGAAGATAATTTTGTTCGAGATACGATAAAAAAAAACTACGTATCCATTGTCCGGAGGCTTCACGTTATGCACAAGTAAGGGGAAGAAATATTGTACGCAGTCTTACCCTTACATATGCAAAGAGTTTGTTTCCAGATTCGAACACATGACCAACAAGTCATTAAGACACAACTTTACCGCTGGGTCAAGATTCGTCCTCTCTCTTGTTTCGAGATACGATCCAACACTAAATTTAATTATGAGTTAGCAAACTGTTTTGAGCCTTAGAAATGTTAATTAGGTAAAATGAGAAGATGATTTTAGCACTTTATAGCCTCTCCAACTTATCTATGCCTTTGTCATTTAATTTAGTACGGCTCCTAGAGGGGTATCATTTGATCACGTACATTTACTTTCCTTGTCAAACTTGAGATATAGATAATCACGTATTCCTATACATATTAAAGATTGATTGATTGCAAAACTCTGCAAAATTATATATTTTTTCTGTATGACTGGAAGTTGATCACAATACACATCTCTAAGTTACTTTCATTAGTTAGTGCATATATATTTGGAGTGTCAACTATGCGTATGTCAAAAGTTCATTAAAATTCTTAATTTCATTATTTACCTTCATTCCAAGTCTCTTTTTTTTAAGGAATTTATTTCAAGTGTAATGAAATGAAGTAAATTACACGCATTATGCAAACCAATAAGCAGTAAACCAATCTATATTTAAAGTGCACCAATCTAGATTGGTTTACAACTGCTCGGTAATAAAACCATTTACAGTAAGAACCAAGCACAATGTGTAGGGTCCAAGGAGCACGACGAATGCCAATGGTGGTGTCGGAACAAACAAATGCTAGAAGAGGAAGGGAGAACGAAGTCAATGGCCACCAAGGATAGAAAGAAGACATAGAGAAAGGGAGAATGAACAAACCTTCGTCTTTGTCGCGAATTGTTTAGGTGACAATGGCAACACAACCACGAGTGCGTCTTTGCCGCCCAACAAGGGTTTATGGCAACGACAATGGCAACACAACCATAACGACATGGTGCAAATGGCGAGAAGAACATCAGAGGGCAAGGGAGAGGGATGGTTTGCAGAGCACGAGAAGGACAAAGAAGATGATGCTTACAAAGCGTGCATGAGAATTTCGTGAGAGATTTGGTCCTGTTTGGGTAAGCTTCTCTAGAAGCACTTCTAGAAGAAGAAAATATGAGCAAAAAGATGAGATGAGCTTCTCCATAAGTAAAAATAAGCTCTTCATTAGCTAATTTTGTAGAAGTTCACCAATGTAGCTTCTCTAAAAAAATGAGATGACATCTACAAATTAGCTAATGGAGAGCTTATTTTTACTTATGGAAAAACTCATTTCATTTTTTTTCTTATTTTTCTCTTCTAGAAGTACTTCTAGAGAAACTAACATCCAAACAGGCCAAAAACGTAATATGGAGGGAAGGGATTCTAGTCTCTTGAAAAGCAATACTGTATTGGTTGTTTATTTTAACCAATTTTGTAAAAACATTTTACATCAGGAATACAAACAATCAATGTAAATAAGTTCTAAAAAATTACAATTTTGTCATTGCATCACTTTACAATCTAGGTCATATAAACAAAGGATGTAGAAAGTTCAGATCGTAAACTCTAATTCTTAAAGATAAATGTTAGACATCCTCTCTAATATACTCTTTTGAATATTTTTTTTATTGATAAAAATTTATTAAAAATGACAATTTTATAATCTTATATCATATTTAAGGATGAACCCTTTGTAATTTTTAATAATTTTAATAAAATTAGAAAGAGTATGCTTAATGTAATTTTTTTACTGGGCTTAAAGTAATGTTAGAAAATAGAAAGTATGTCCTAGCAGTATTCATTTTCAAAACAAGGACCACGAGAATTCCACGTATTACCGTCGGTTTTCAAAACTTAAAACCGCCGTTAAGTTTTTTTAAAAAATAATGGCTTCATTTGTTGCCGTTAAGCTCAAGGAATATTTCGCGCCACTCTTTCCTTTCCGGCACTTTATTAGACACGCGTTAGTAACACTCCTCGGTTTCTCTTCACTTTTCTTATATTTCAGAAACGCTCTGTGAGTTCTCCCACGCTATGCTTCGATTTTTTCAAATTTCTGAAACACTCTGTGTGAGTTATCTCTGATTTGCTCTCAAGCCTGTTTCTCCACGTTGTGCTTCAAGCTTCGTGAGTTCTCTCTGTTCCTAATCTTTGCGAGTTCTCTTTGAATTGAATCCCTAAATTGTGATTTCTTTTGAATCCCTAAGATTAGGTTTGGGAATCTTCTCTCTGAAATCGTGAGTTCTTCATGCGTCGGATTTCCACTCACCAATTCTGATTCACGAGTTCCCTAAATTGCACGCACGCATTCTTTTCAATTCCAAGTCTTACATTCTCTCTGAAATTAGTAAGTTCTTGTGTTGGAGCTCTGCCTAAGTTCTAGGTTCTTCGAGGTTCCTCTTTGTACAAATTTTGCAATCACATTTTCTTTTACATTTTTATTTATGTGCTTGTTGAAAGAAGTTACTTTAACTTGCTTTTCATTTATGTGCTTGTTGCTATGCATTGTGCCCTTGCAATGGAGGTCAAGATTTATTTTTGATGAATTCCCTTTCAGTTTTTAGCTTCAGTTCTCGGTAATTACAAGTGAGCTTGCAATTGCCATTTGAAAGGTGGAGCTTATTCTAGGCTACATTATGTATTTGTTTGATAGTCTAGTGATGTTGATGTATGCCTCGGACTTAATTTGTTTATAATGAAATTTAGATCCATGAATCTCAATTTTCAGATTTCTCTGAAAGTTTATGATGCTGTGGCATCAATATAAGTCTTAAATTCGGTTGTTGCTTTTACTTTTACTGTTTACAGATAAGAGTACACTTTCCCACTATGCTGCAGTTCAGGTGGAATTAGAGGCAGTGACATCAGTATTTTTTGGTCTGGAAACTCTATGTTGTGTAATGAGAAAAAAACTATCCCTCAAATGATTACATTTATGTAGCATACACTAATAGACACCTTCAGGCTGAGATTGTTGTTGCTACCATTGATACTTGAGCTCCAGCTCCTCAGTCAAGCCAGATAAGGCTTTTCACATATTGTATTTCTTCGTTTACTGCTGAATATTTTTTGTTAGTTTTTCTATTTTGAAGTAAAAAATTGGATACTCTGATGAAAAAAAAAAAAAAGTAATCGTTCAAGTACAAAATTAATTGATGCTCTGATGATCAAACTAGGAGTTCACTGAAGCTCAACATGTTGACCTTACTCTCAAGTAAAAACATTTTCTTGCTTTTGTTCTTTATTTCTTGCTAACCATTAACAATTATGTGGTGCTATTGAGGTAATTGATCAATTGTAAATTAACATATCACTATTACTATTAAAAATTCCAGATCTGCTTCTTAGTTTTGGTATTTTTAATTTTTGACACTTTCTAAGGATAACTGAATAAGGATTAAGGTACTTTTAATTTCATATCTTCTCAAGCTCAAATTGGATACATGGTGGTTTTCTTATTGCAGCTGCTAGTTTTTTTCTTTCATTTTTGTTTATTGTCCAGATGAACAAACCATTCTGAATATGCTTAAGCTGTCGTCAACTTTGGTTTTTGGGTTAATTAAGTTTTTAGTTCCTATACTTTTTTGAAGTTTGATTTTTAGTCTCTAAATTTTTGTTTGATTGATCAAGGTCCCTCAACGTTTTTCCATTAAGATTTTTAGTCCCTAAACTTTTGTTTGCCTAATCAAGATCCCTCAACGTTTTTCCATTAACATTTTTAGTTCCTAAACTTTTGAAAAATTTGATTTTTAATCCTTCAAACCTCTCTAAATAAATGATAATAAGGATAAAATATGTTTTTAATCCTCCAACTATTCATGATTTTTGTTTTTAGTCCCTCAACTCAAAGTGACCGGTCTTGGTCCCTCAACTATTTTTCTAATGGATTTTTGGCGATACATTTCTCCTCCCCGATTTTAGCTAACGATAGCAACAAGTGGTTTAAATTTTTCTCCTGGGTTAAATTTCTTAATTGTTTTGATTTTTTTTTGCTATTGTTGTTGATTCGTCTAATAGATGATAATTTTTTCCATTTATGTTGAAGTGAAAAAATAATTTCGGGCGATTTTTAGCTACCATAAATTGGTTAACATAATTTTGAATAATTCTATCAAATAATTTATGGCGACTTTTAGTTGAAAAAAAAAATGTCACAAATAAGTGACCCATCATCATTTAACGGAAGAACTTAATGGTAGGGACCAAAAATTAAAAGGAAAAATAATTGGGGATCAAGACTAGTCAACTTTTAGTTGAGAGACAAAACAAAAATCGTGAATAGTTGAGAGATTAAACATATTTTACCTTAAAAATAATGATTTCAAATTTTTATTGAGACTAAAAATAGAACTTTCTAAATTTAAGAATCAAATTTTTATTGAGACTAAAAATAGAACTTTCTAAATTTAAGAATCTTCATCAGTCAAACAAAAATATAGGGACTAAATATCAAATTTCAAAAAAAATTATTTACTAAAAACTTAGTTGAGCCTTATTTCTTAAAAAAATTATACCACTTCCTTTGTCAAAATTTTTATCTTCCAGTCTTAACTAATTATCATTATGAGTACAAAATTATATATTTTTTAATTATTACATGCATCTTCTAGAACACAAATATATATGAAATATTAAATTAAGAAATTTAAATAAAATCAAAAATTATTTTTATAAGATCAAAATAACTAAGTTATAATCAAATAAATTTCAGGTTTGACTCATTAAGAGAAACAAACTTAAATTCACACACCGAACCAAAACTTAAGGGTAGTAAGTTTATCTCAATCCCTTCGTATACGTAATATTGGACTTTGAATTAATTTTGTATGTTTTGTATTCATGCTAGATTGTTAAAAACTTCAAGTTATGTTACGGTCAATTCTTAAACCTCGTTATGTTACGGTCAATTCTTGTGTTTGATCAAGTTTCAGCAGGCCAACACTAGTGATGCACAACGTCAAATCGTCGACAAAGTAGCATTTCGAGTTTGAAAAAGTCTTCTTTACTTGAAAAATTTGTTTTGAATAATGACTAATTGGTCCAGAATCAAGTCATGTGAGTGAACCGTCTTCCAAAATATGGCTTCAATTTTCAACTACATACACCAACGTTTGTTGATTTATTGTTTAATTTCTTGTGATGTATTTCTTATATATATATATATATATATATATATATATATATATATATATATATATATATATATACGCTGATTATAAATACAATTTTAAATTCTGGTAAAATGTTGAAAATATAAGTAAAAAATATTTCAGAACCGATTAATTAAATTGATATGAAATTATTTTGTTGATAATAAAAAATAAATTTAAAACATAAAAATACAGGCATTTAAACTTTCCAACTTCAAAAAATTTTAAAAATTGATTTGATTAATATGGAACTGTTTTCCTAAGAAGTTGGAATCATGTTATTATACCTAATTTTGATGAAAAAAATGAACATTGACTAAAGAAATAAGAAAGTAAAAATTCCTTTCAGAAAATGATAGGGGTTGAAATAATCTCGTTCATATTAGAATTAGATGATCCAACGCACTATAAATAAGTGATACATATTCTTAAGCTAAACCATTCTAATCCTTATTGATATATCTATAATCAAAAGGTGCATTCAAACCATCATCACCAATGAGACTCCAAGTACCCTTATTATTGCCTTTCATTATATCCTTAAGCTTCATAAACCTGAGTATCAATGTCTATGCAGCAAGCCACAATCTTGGACATCAACAATTCTTGTTGCTCAATATGAAGCATAACCTTATATTCAACATTTCCAAATCCCAAAAACTAGTTCATTGGAATGAAAGTGGCGATTGTTGTCAATGGAATGGAGTAGCATGCAACAAGGGACGTGTAATTGGCGTCGACTTGAGTGAAGAATTTATCAGTGGAGGCTTGGACAATTCAAGTCTCTTCAACCTACAGTATTTGCGAAATTTGAATTTGGCACACAATGACATCCATTCGTCGATGATTCCTTCGAAGTTTGGCTTGCTAAAGAATTTGAGGTATTTGAACTTGTCAAATGCTGGATTTCAAGGGCAAATTCCAATTGAGATTGCTCATCTAACCAAGCTATCTACTCTTGACTTGTCTACATCATTTACCTCACAACATACTCTAAAACTTGAGAAGCCAAATATAGGTACACTCTTGCAAAACCTTACAAAACTTGCAGAATTGTATCTAGATGGTGTCAAGGTATCTGCAATTGGAAAGGAGTGGTGCCATGCCATATCTTCATTGCACAAACTTCAAGTTCTGAGTATGTCATCCTGCAACCTCTCTGGACCAATTGATTCCTCACTATCAAAGCTTCAGTCACTTTCAGTGGTTCAATTGAGCTTGAATAATATGTCAAGCCCTGTGCCAAAATCCTTGGCCAATCTCTCAAGTTTGACCACCCTACAACTTAGTAGTTGTGGATTGACTGATGTTTTTCCAAAGGGTATCTTCCAAATACAAAAGCTCAAGGTCCTTGATGTATCAAATAATCAGGATCTTTGTGGTTCATTGCCAAACTTCTCACAAGATGGATATCTTCAAGCCTTGAATGTTAGCAATACAAATTTCTCTGGGCAGTTACCAGGTACAATTTCCAATTTGAAGCAATTGTCTACATTGGATCTATCTACCTGCCAATTCAATGGGACACTCCCTATTTCATTATCAAGACTCACCCAACTTTTTCACTTGGACTTGTCATTCAATAACTTCAGCGGTCCTCTTCCATCTCTCAATAAGACCAAGAATCTCAAATATTTGTCCCTTTTTCAAAATGATTTATCAGGACAAATTACATCTATTAATTGGAAGGGACTTTCAAATCTCATTAGCATCAATTTAGGTGATAACTCCCTCAGTGGAAAAGTACCCCCAACTCTCTTTACACTTCCATTTCTACAAGAGCTTATTCTTTCTCATAATGATTTTGATGGTGTATTGGATGAATTCCAAAATGCATCTTTCTCCACATTGCAGTTTGTTGATTTAAGCAATAACAAATTCCAAGGACCTATTCCTATGTCTTTTCGTCATCTTAGAAGTCTTGGCTACCTCCATCTTTCTTCAAATAAATTCAATGGCACCATACGGCTAGATATGTTTCAAAAGCTGCAAAATCTACATATATTAGGCCTTTCAGACAACAACTTGACCGTTGATGCCACTTTCAATGATGATCATGGCCTTTCATCATTTCCCATGTTGAAAAATCTCTATTTGGGTAATTGCAAGTTGAGAAAAATTCCCTCTTTCTTGAGCAACCAATCCCAGTTAGTTGCTTTAGACTTGTCTAACAACCAAATTGAAGGAATGATACCCAATTGGATTTGGAGATTTGATAATATGCTTAATATGAACCTTTCCAACAACTTTTTCATAGGTATGGAAGGACCCTTTGAAAATCTTGTTTGTAATGCATGGATGGTTGATCTTCACTCTAACCAACTTCGTGGATCTATTCCTAATTTCATAAGAGGTGCTGTCCATTTGGACTTCTCAAACAATAAATTCAGCTTTATCCCACCTGACATAAGAGAGTCCCTTCATTTCACATATTTCCTCTCCCTTTCAAACAATAGCTTTCATGGGAAAATTCCTCAATCCTTTTGTAATTGTTCTATTCTAAGGATGCTTGATCTTTCCCATAATAGCTTTAATGGCTCCATGCCCGAGTGTTTGATCTCAAGAAGCAGTACTATAAGGGTATTAGATGTAGGTGGAAACAAACTAACAGGTTCTATATCTAATACAATTCCTAGTTCGTGTAACTTAAGATTCCTAAATCTCAATGGGAATCTCTTGGGGGGTTCTATTCCAAAGTCTCTGGTCAATTGTCAAAATTTAGAAGTCTTGAACCTAGGAATTAACATGTTGAGTGATAGATTTCCATGCTTCTTATGGAATATTTCCACCCTTCGAGTGCTGATTTTAAGGTCAAACAAACTTCATGGTCCCATTGAATGTCAGCATAACATTGGTAATTGGAAGATGCTTCATATTGTCGATCTTGCCTACAATAATTTCACTGGTGCAATACCACAAACACTTCTGCAAAGTTGGATAGCAATGGTTGGTAATGAAGGTGAAGCACAGCAAAAGTCTGGCAATTTATTTTTTGACTTGTATGATTTCCATCATTCTGTGCGTTACCAGGATGCACTAGCTTCTATTGACAAAATTCTTGTGATGAGATTAGCCAAAGTTGTAGCAACTATACCCCCTTTGGCAATTGACTCCATGTTCTCTTATTTTGTAAATGCTTACCAATTGCAATTTGGGGGGGCTTACTTGGATTCAGCAACTGTTGTCAACAAAGGCTTGCAGATGAAATTTGTCAAAATTCCAGCCATCTTTGCATCATTAGATTTCTCATCAAATCATTTTGAAGGTCCCATACCAAAAGAGCTTATGAGTTTTAGAGCATTGATTGTTCTTAACTTGTCACATAATGCTTTTTCAAGCCACATACCATCATCTTTGGGAAATTTGACACAACTTGAGTCCTTGGACCTGTCAAGTAACTCTTTGAGTGGAGAAATTCCTCTAGAGATTTCAAGTTTATCTTTCCTCTCAGTTTTGGATCTCTCCTTTAATTACTTGGTGGGAAAAATTCCAACGGGAACTCAAATTCAATCCTTTGAACCAGTTTCCTTTGAAGGGAATGAAGGGTTATGTGGACCTCCACTAACCAAGAATTGTATTGATAATGATGGGTCACCAACACCACCATCTCTAGCTTATGATGAAACACATGGCTCGATTGATTGGAATTTTCTAAGTGCTGAATTGGGATTCATTTTTGGACTTGGATTAGTCATTCTTCCCCTTATTCTTTGGAATAGATGGAGGCTATGGTACATCGAGAATGTGGAGGATTTACTTTGTTGGACTTTTCCTCAACTTTATTTTGTGTATCAACACCATGGAGAGCGAAAGTATAGGTCTTTACGGTGGAGGCATGGTTGATTTTGCGGTGAGTAACATTTCATGTAATTTTCTTTAAGGCTTAAATACATATTTTTTATTGCTGTAAATTTTTGTTATTGTATTTTTTTTATTCTTTATAAAATATGTTTGTTTTATTTTTTTATCTTTAAGGTGTTTTAGATAATATTTTAAACTGTAAAAAAATGTTTTAAACAGTAAAAAAAGTGTTATATAAAATACTTTAAGAACCAAAAATAAAATAAAAAATACATTTTACAAGAACTTAAACGAAAAAAAAAATATTGAGATCAAAATGAAAATAATGTTAAATTGCAAAAATCAAAAATATATTTTAAGATTTCTTTAATTAACATTTTACATTGTGTTTCTTAAAAAATAAAAAAGTAAAACCCTTTTTTACATTGTGGGGCTATTCCTTTTCAAATATAAACTCATACTACTTCTTTAAGATTATAAACAAAATAACAAACATTACAATAAGAAATAAACGTTGAGAAATTTAGAAGTACGTACACACTTTTTTCGTTCCAATATTATTAGTTTATTTCATGTGAATTTCCTTAAATAAAGAGTCGATGTTAGATAAACTCTTACTGCTCCTATATCACTTAGGGCACACTTTTTTCAGTCATGTTTTATTTCCTCGATCTGTATAAGAAAAAACAAATAACTCTACGTAAAGTTCTTGTAATAATAATGTATTACTAGCATTTTTCATAAAAGGTATAGACTAGGGTCTTGTTTGGGTTTCCTATAAAAAATAAGTATTGTTTGGATGATATTTTATAAATATCTGTAGGAGGAAAACATCAAAAAATAAATTTGAATTTAAATTAAAACTAAAATCAATTTATATACTTAACATTTTTAGAATTTTATATTGAACTTTTCAAAAATTAAAATTAATTAATTACTTTTAAAATATACAAATTTCAGTATATTTTATCTTTATATTTTTTTTCCTAAAGTGTTCGTAATAAAGTTTATCAAAATATAGCTTAAATATTAGAACTGATTTCAAATGGAAATATTTATCATAACTAAAAGGATTTTTTTTTCTTTGTCAAGCACCTTAACAAGACTGCAAAAGCACATTGGGAAGCTAAAAGCAGCAGCAAAACAAAAAAGAGGGTTGATTCTTGGTGTAGTTTGTGAATTGTGATTGTGATAGGCACTCAAGTTGAAGGCCATCGTCGTTGGAGGTAGTATATATATTTTGTTGATATGGCAGGTCTCGGTCTCCTCCATGTTTCAGTCAACGAAAGAATAATGCAACTTTTTTTTTTTTTTAGTTTTATTACTTAATCTATAGCAATTTGCATTTGTTGTAACAATTGTAATTTATATTTATATTTATCTATCTATATATATACTACAAAGTTTAGAATGTATGACCCGTGACATGCAGGATACACATTATTTATCAATATATTAATAAAAATATAAATTTATAAATATTTTTTATTTTGTAATAATAATTATTTATTTATTTATTCTAACTATAGATAGATTGTAAAGTATAATATTTTGTTTATTAATAATTGTTAGTCATTATAGATATATTTTTTATTATATATGTAACAGACTTAGGATTTTTTTTTTTGCAATCATAATATTTTAATTGGTGTAATCATAATATTATAATTTATGAAATTATAATATTTTAAAAATGACAATGCTAATGAAATTAACATTGACTTTAATGATTAAAATTTAATTTAAAGAATATATCTATAAAGTGATATTATTAAAAGGATTATTATTGTGTGATTATGAATAATATCTAGTTCTGTTGCTTATATTTTTATTTATTTATTTATTGTAAATGTTATGCAATTAGTTAATAAGTTTACTCGTCAATATATTTTAATTAGCAAATTAGTCCATTAGTTTCTCAATACAGAGTAATATGTGTAAAAGTTTCTTGATTTGTTTCCTAATAACTTTTTTATTGTTAGAGATAGGGGTGTTCGTGGATCGGTTTGGATTGATTTTGGCTAAATTTAGGATCCAACTTAATTAAATTTGATCAGTCCGGTTCAGTTTTCAGAAGAAAAAAAATTGAAATCCAACCCAACCTAAATCATTCATGAATAGTTCGATTCAGGTTAATGGGTTATCTATTTAATTTTTTTCTTTATATCACGATTCTTTCAAAAATACAATACAATTAACACAATATTATCAAATGTATGAAAAAAGTAAAAATAATTCATTTAATACCATCAACATAATGTTCTAAAATAGACTTATAATATAAGTTAAAGCAAAAGATTCGTGAACAAGATTTACTATAATAATCTAAATCACAACTATTTATTACAAATTAATTTCTTACAATAAACTTTGTTATAACCAAAAATTCGAGTTAACACTCAACAATGAAGGTTATTTCTCTTTATTCTCATCCCTGTTTCCGTCAAAATTCCAATGAATACAAACCAAAAAAATCACGAGAAGTTAAAGAGCTTCGAAAAAGAAATAGAAAGTGCAGAGAAAAACCTGATGCTTGATCAATTTGATGAGATGAGATGAGAGAAAACAGAGAAGAAGTTGGTATAGAACCGCAGAGAAGAAGATGAAATGAGAGAGAACAGAAGCAGCTGAAGCGCAGAGAAGGAGATGAGATGAGACAGAACACAGAAGTGCAAAAGAAAAAGAAGCCTAAACCCGTGACATTTATAGTACCACACCTTTACAACAAAGATGAGATGAGATGAGATGATTATGGGCTGATCCTTCACTCGGTCCATACATTTATAATATCACACCTTTTTTATTGTTAAAATAATTTTTTAGTTTTTAAATTTTAATATATATATATAAAATAAAATTTATATTTTTATTACGGGTTCACGGATCGTGTCAACGAGTCAACATATCTATAAATCTAAACCCATGATCCAACCCGTACATGAACGGTTTTGATTGGTGCGCACATTCAAAGACGGTTGTTCTAAAACCGTCTTTGAAAGTGAGACGGTGGCAATTTTGTAAATATGTGAACAATTTCAAAGACGATTTTCGTAAAACTGTTTTCGTAAACAAATTTTCAAAGACGGTTTTCGTAAAACCGTCTTGGAAGATCGTGCGTTCCTAGTGGAATTTTAAAGGGTAGAGCTGTGTTAATTAGGTTTACGCGTTAGCTTCCCTTCCTCCTCGACCTCGACCCGCTTCGTCTCCGCGTTAGCTGCCGTCTCTATCATGACCGCTGTCGGCTGCTCTGCCGGAATTCACACCTGCCAGCCACTCTTTCAAGCCTCTTCTCTCTCCTGATGAGGCTCTTCGCAGATGTCGCGTGCGGAGAGAGAGAATGTCGTCTTCCTCCTTGCTCTTCTCAACTTGGTTTTCTCTTGCCAAGGTATTTTCACAGTTTCACTTTAGTATTGTTTTGTTATTTTGATTTTCTGCTTATGTTTGTGCTAATTTGTGTGGCAGTAATGAAAATTGAAGTAAATGTCGAGTAATGGAAGAACGGGAAGAACAACGTAATGTACGAGTTTGTATTATTTGGTTCTTTTGCTGAAGCGTGGGATAAACGAGCCTTTCAAGGATCTTCACACTCTGAAACACATCTTGGAAGCCTTGTAGCTCAAGAGGCTTTTGCATAACACAAGATGAGCGGAATGCAAGGGGGCAAGGTAGAACACTGAGTTCGAGTCTGAATCAGAGGAAGCTGGAACCGCAGAGGAGATTGGGTGTTGATTCGAGGAGGGTCTCTGTTTCTGTGTCTCCAATTCATTTGCCCAAGGTGAGTCCCAGAAGGAATGCAAATGCAATGGGTCAGCAAGTGCGAAGTGGATCACCCAGGATGATGATGGGAGAAAATAATTAGCGTAAGGAGAAGGTGTTGTTGGTTGGGGCAGAGGATGAATCGTCCACCGTTTCAGACAACAGCTTCTCCTTAATTTCTTTACTTGTAGTTACATCTTGATGCAATCTTCAGACTCCTTTTTCATGTTTTCTTAGCCTCCATGTGGTGCGGGTCATGGGCTAAGAAACCTTCCCAACACCAGCTGCATTGCAATACGTTGCTGACAACTTGTCCCCCTTGGACTTGTTCTGTTCATTTTTTTTCTTTTAGGGTACCTTCAATTTCTTCCCATTGCCACTGTTTTCATAATTCTTCCATATTTTTCATTGGAAAAAGTACCACGTTGTGATAGTCTTTGTGTCAGTGTTGCACAACTTCTTCTGGGGTTGAGAAGTTTTGGTTTTTGTGCTATTGGGTTCTTACAAGTTTGACTTTTGGTTGTTGTGTGCATTAAAATTTATAAAGTTCATTGTAGTACTAGTAGGATTAGTAGAATGGCAGGAGGAGGAGCTGCACCACAACCCAAGCAAGATGAGCAACAACCGCATCCAGTGAAAGATCAATTACCAAATGTTTCTTTCTGCATTACAAGTCCTCCTCCTTGGCGTAAGTTTACACATTGGAACCATTTTTTTTATATTTTTTTGCTCTTTCGGCATATTGACCCTCTAGTGTGTACTGTGCCTAAAATTTCCGGTTTACATTACATAATTTATATTTTTATGAATGTAAATTCATATACAACATGGTGATTGAGTTTTAGAGTTTTTTGTGTTAATGAAGCGGAGACAATCCTACTTGGTTTCCAACATTACCTAGTGATGCTTGGCACAACTGTTCTAATTCCCAGCTCTGTTGTTCCCCAGATGGTTGATCTTCCCTTTTTTCTTTTTTTCTGTTTTTGTTATTTCATCACCCTTGTTTACTTGGTTTGTGACAAATATGCAGAAAGTTGAGAGGATAATGCGTGGAACATAGGGTGCCCTTATTGTCGCTTCAACCCTCCAAATTGTTCCTGGCTTCAGTGGCCTTTGGCACAATGTAGTGAGGTTCTTGAACCTGCCCTATCCCAACTAGTTAAACTTTTTCAAGAAATTATCATAGCTTACTTCATTTGCAGTTATACTAATTTGATACAATCTTATCCATTCTGAAAGTTAATTTGTTTTAGCCTCTTGAGTCCTTTCTCTGCTTAATTTTTTCAGGTTCTTAAGTCCTCTCTCTGCTGTGAAGATATTTAATTTATATTTAATTTTTAAAGATATTTATTTCTTAAATATATATATATATATATATAGAGAGAGAGAGAGAGAGAGAAAGAGAGAGAGAGAGAGATTAATATATCTATGTTACCAGAACTTACAAGATAACTTGAATGGATTTTATAAATGGGCCTTAGTGTGACTATAAGATCACTTTGCACGTTGCCAACATGAGGTGTTGTTGCTGCCAATTTCTTGACAAAAGTTTTGTGCTTTCGTTTTGCAGGATATGTGTTCTTCTATGTTGAGTTGTTTTTTGAGGCTTAATTCATAGTTTGGGCCTTTGGGGCTTTTCTTCTATAAGTACTTTCGTTGGAGTTTGTTTGCAAGTTGCTTAAAAATGGCACAAAAAATGGTAGTGAGCACTTCTGGTCATCATTGATTGTGACAGCACGACTATAAACACATACTTTCTCAGTCTTATGTTGGAGGAGCCAAGCTATGGTTGTTTTCATGCTCCTTAGTGCAGTTGTTGGAGGCCTTTTATGATCACACACAGTGGACATATGTTGTTTTTTGCACAATTAATTTTTTTGAATGTCATGAGTTATTGAGCCAAAAGGGTATTGAATAGTTTCCACTTTCCACACAGAAAATTGAAATTAACACAATAGGAGAGAGTAGAAGAGTTATATATATATATATATATATATATATATATATATAGAGAGAGAGAGAGAGAGAGAGAGGTTTAGAAGAGTGAAGAGAAAATGGGTGGTGGAGGTGAAGAAGGGAAAAATTTGGAATTCATTTCTTACAAGAAAATGTACAAAAACTGAGAAAAAATTCAATGTGCCCAAGTCTAAGTTTTGATAATTCTTTTACAAATTATGTTGCTAATTGAACTTCTGAAAATCTATCTCATAATTCATAACCAAGCTAAATTTCTTCTGCAATGTCCCTGATTTTGTTTCTTTCTTTTATACTCTACTTGATTGTTTGGTGGGATAAATCTCAATAGCAACAGGGTCATAAGCATAAATGATCTTTGTTCATTGAAAATGTTCATATTAAAAATAAAAGCTAGAAATTTAGTTGATGAGAGGTTACTTAACAAAATTGCAATCGCAGAAGTTTCCCTACAAATTTAATTACTATTTGCCCTGCACTGCTCAATTTCTCAACATTTTAATTAGCAAAACTGGAGTAAAATGAAATACTAACAGCTGAAAAGAAGAGTAGCTATCGCAGAAGCAATAGATTCTGGTTATAACTGTTGAGTTTGATCACTGTCATAGGATAATAAAAAATTTGTTTACCATTACTAAATAATAATTTTTTTTTGTGAACGATAAATAATTATTATTTGATTATAGAGGAACAACAATAATTGTTTTACCCAGTCATTTCTGTTGAGGAAAAAAATAAAGTAATTTTCTTATCTCATTTGTTGTGGGCTATGGAAGTTGTAAGCTTTCTATGGTTGTGATACTTTAGGTACTATTGGGCATGCATCCAGCATCCTTACTTTTATTTCTCAGCTGTTAGAGATGGTGAATGTCTTTGGCGTCACTCGCATCTTTGGCTCCTTCAATAATACCTTCATTGTAAGTATTTGCATTTCTTTTATTTCTCACATTTAATTATCAATTTCTGAAGTTTCGTGGTTGATTTTTATAATTGCAACATGTGACTGATTTGTCTGGGAGGGAAACGCTTGTCCACATCACTAGTATATGACTATTTTTCTCTACAATACGTAAAATTACTTTCTGAATTTTGGTTCCCTGCTCAAGTCTATAACCGTGAGGTAATTGGAGCAACATAATCTAATTCATGACTTTTTATGCTTCTCTTAATTTCAACGTTGATGATGCAGCTGAAATCATGCCTTTTTATTATTGTTTAAATTTAAATTGGAAATCCTTTTTTTTTTCTGTCCTGAGAGAGCAATGACACCGAAATTTTACTCTGGTTAGCTTGTTAGAATTGTGCCATCTATGCTCTTAAGTTCTGTCAAATAGCTTGAGCATGACTGTTTTAGCTTAGTAATCAACATAGAGACTAAGCACAATTATCAATAGTGTGGACTATGGAGCAGCCATGAACTGCTACTAAGTTTGAATAGCAGCGTGTTTTTTAATAGCAACCATGGCATAATCCTTCTAGCATAATCCTTCCCTTCCTTTTAACCTTGTCCCTCATAACTTATTCCTTGTTTCACATTTCCCATTCACCTTGGCCATGTACACAAGGTAGTTATGGTGGTGCTATATTTAAGTTTTTTTCCCTCTTAAATAAGATATATGTTAAAACTTTACCATATATGGCTTCATATGCTGGATAACCTTAATTTATTAATGTCTTCTTAAATGTTCAAAGAGTTAATTTTATTACATATGGGAAAGTAAAGTTTAAAGAGTTAATTATGAATAAATATATTTGACATTTTAGAGGTACATAATGCTTAATATATTTTATTTACTCAGTAAAATATTGGATTATTAATATATTTTGTTGTCTAATTAGAAAATACCGTTACTGTCATTGCATAATATGTTATGAAGTGTTACACTATTTACTATTTTGATAGCTTATTACAATTTTTCAGTTTCCATAAAAGTCTATCATGTGCCCAGGTAAACTAAAATTAAATCTTGCAGGGAGATGAACTATAGTGAAGCAAGGTCCAATACACATTATACGTAATGTGTTATTCACTCTTCTTGTACTCGGCTAATGCTTTTGCTTTTGCTTGATTTGATAATTAGTTTCCTATTGTTCCTTTTGTTGCAGGATTATATTAAAGAAAGTGATAATCTAGTTTCTCTTCATGATCAAATTCATGATTGTGATAGTATCCTATCATAGATGGAAACTCTTCTAAGTGGATTTCAGGTATGTTTTTGGCCAATTAACTTTTATCTTGAAGCTTGAATTTGACACTTCAGTTTTCCTCTCTTTTTATGAAGACTTGTCCCCATGAGAATTATTAGATTCACTCTGCAATGCTGAACTATTTGTTGACCTGTTTTTCATCCTTAATAGTCATGTAACTAAAACCATGTACGGTCATAGAATACCTTTATTAATTTGAAGGATTTAATAAAAAAATCTGGAGTACATTTTTCTTGTATATATTGAATATTAAATCATGAAATATTTCTTATTGTTTATCAGGCTGAAATTGGTTCCATTAGTTCGGACATAAAGATTCTTCAAGAGAAGTCTATGGATATGAGTTTGAGACTTAAGAATCGCAACGTATGAATGTTTAATTTAGACAAAAAAAATTAAAAGTTGTTCATAAATTGTACCTCCCTTTTGCCTTTGCTTAATAGTAATACAACCAAATCAAAATGACTATTATGTAACTTACTATCCTTTTGATCTTGGAAGCAACCTGTGGACCATGTGCTTCATAAGTGTTTCATAACTTACTATCCTTTTTTTCTCCCTAGATATCAAATAGCTTGTTAGTGTCCATTTATCATTTTTATTTTTGTATACCGTTTCTCTTATGACAAGCTTGCTCCAAAGACTGGTATTTCCCTGATTTTCAGATATATAGTTCAACTCAATTTATTTGATTCATACCTGTTGTTTGTTCTGAACATTTGGTATTCTAGATCACTGCTTATTACACTTAATTTTTCCATAGGAGCAAGGTGATCTAAAGCTGCGAGTTCGAACTTTGGAATCTGAGAGGGCATTCCAGCGTGTGTACTTTGCAGCTTCTGGTGTTGGTAATATAGACACTTCTAAGGCTTTGTTTGGACAAACTTTTACATAAACACTTTTATATTAATATAAAAGTTTATCGTTTTTAATTACTTATCGGTTTTTTAATAAAAAAATAGCATTTTTAAATACTCTTTTTTTATTGCACCATTTTTTAATACTTAAAATCAACCTTAAGTGACATTTAATATAAAAAAATCTGTCATCCCTTTCCAAATCACTTTTCTCATAATGTGATTGCTACGAATAAGTTTTTTGAAAAATAAAACTAACACTATATTTAGCTATTATTCAACTTTTTAAAAATAGTTTATCTATAATAAATTAATATGAGAAAATTTATTAACTTTGTAATTAATTATTATGAAAAAGTTTCATTCCCATTTATGAAAATGAAAACAATTTATTCACGCTTATTAACAAAATAATATTTTTATGTAAAAAAATAATAATAATAAGGCAATGTTCTCTCTTAGTCCCTATCAACAATCTTTTATACTTGAAAAATATTTTTATATATGCTGGTTTAGTTTGAATCTTTTCTCAGGTTTTTTTTTTTTTTTTTTATATATATTCATCACTACTTGGCATAAAATGCAGGACTCTCTTGGCAAAAACTCAAAAACAATGATCTTGTGTACTGGCCTGCTTGTGGCTAAACTAACAAATACCAAGACTTTGTCATTGAGGAAGGTGAAGATTTCTTTAAAGGTGTATACATTGGCAAGTTAGAAGAGCTCAAGAAGGTAAGATACTTTAGGTCGCACTTTTTGGGTTGTTAGCTACACTGAATGTTGTTTATGGTAAAACTCTAATTTTTAATTACATAGAAATGTATCAATGACACATAGTTTAATATTTTATCCCATATTCCAATTTAAGTCATTAGGGGTGGCAAATCAAGATGATGCACATGATTATAACAAGCAAATCAACTTCTTATTCAGCGTGTGTTAAGTTGTTAGTGTTCATCATGCATTTGTATTACTACATATGTGATTCAACGCATAAATACGAAGTAAGGAACTGACTCAAGTGACGTCTAATGGGTTTGATCTTAGTTTTAGCTCTTATTATTTTCCGACACTAACCTTAATGAGATATACACAATGATATTTATGTGAGGATTTTCATAGGGGAGACAGAAATTAAGTGGATCATGGATGATTGTTTTTATCAATATTTTGTTTTATTTCATTAGAGCAATCAAATCCTCAATTTAATACTTGCATTAAGCTTCTGTTGGGGTGCTCATATAATAATTACAAGTTAGAAGTGATAGTGAAGAATCTCATTCCCATCTTCCATTCGCTTCTTTCAGTATCTTCTCATCTCACTCAGGTATTCTCCATGTTTTGCTGTGGCAATATTTTTCCCTCACATGCTTGCTTTTTTCCTCTAACTTTTCACCTTCTCTTATAATTCCTGCTGGTAAGTTAGCTTCTTCCATTTATTATTTTTGAAACATATGCGAGCATGGATCGATCGAGCTACTTATTTGTTTCATTTGGTTTTAATTTCATTATGTTCATTTCTCGTCGGGGTTGCATAGTGATTCTGTAACAGACAAAACAGTAGAATTCTTAGCTGTTGATATGACTCCTAGTGTGCGTGAGTTTGTTGCCTTACTTATACTCAGTCCTAACATTTAAAACTTGAAGCCTTTATCAATATGGCCCAAAGTTGGAGGGGTTTCTTGAAGCCTATATCAATATTCGCCAACCCTGTATTGCACTAATTTATTGATTGATGTATAGACAATCTTTTTCAATTATGCACCTCAATTTATTTAGGAAATTAAGTGCAGTATAAATATCTAAGGAGTAGTATATATTTATCAAGGTTTGAAATTTGAATTTCAAACAGCCATTGTTGCTGCTCTCTAAATGTTTTGAAATTTCACTTTTGGTTGCCGCTCTCTCTATTTTGGCTCACTTTCATTTTCTTGGTTATGGCAATTTTCTACTTTTCCTTCTATTTTTTCTTTTTTAGTGCTTTTGAGGTCCTTGATTTCTTACGAGCTAAAGGAGCTTCAAAGGATCCAACAAGAGTTATTGCCAAAGTATCACAGTCTGAATACAAGGTTGGATTTTCTTTTTCTAATAAATGGAAATATTTGTAAGCTTTATTGGTAGATGAATGTGTTGTATATCTAACAGGTTTATGATTATTTGGTTGGCACTGCTGCCTCTGTTCAAACAAGAGAGAGCATCAATGAGGTCTTGACAAGTGTTAAACAGCATGACCTGGCAAAAGCTGAGGTTCTGAACATATTAAACATTGGGCCAGCTGCTGAAGTTGAATTATACCCAGTAAGTATCAAAATTTTGATTTTCCCATTTATTTTACACCCAAGCATAGTTAGAAGTTATTTGCTCTGCAATTTTTTAGTTGTAACCACATTGTTTGCAACATGTTTTCTGTTATTTGCCTTTAGTTTTGAAGTACAAGTTGATAGGGGCAATGCTTTTTAATTTTGTATTAAAAAGTTATGAATTAATGCCTTGTAATGGATAAGTTCTTTGTCTCACTTTGGTCTTTCAACATTTCGTGCCTCTTCAACTGGCGTATGTCTATTAACATTTATTAATGTAAGAGCCATTTATCTCACCCTTTCATGTGCCAATTGTTTATGTGTATATTATGATATAATGATATATTCTATTTTTTTTTTGTCATGTAATGATGTCAAAATAATTATTTATTATAATCATGATTATTTTAATACAAACCTTTTTTCTTGGTCTATGAAGTAGTAACACTTTCCCATTAGCCTTATCTTGTATTTGGTTGTTTCCTCTGCAGTGCTTCAGCGTTTTTAAACAAGAACCTAAACAACATGAGTCACTTAGCTTCTTGGAGATTGGGGAAGAAAGAGCTTACAACCAAATTTTAGATTATGTTACAGGCTAGTAGGATATTTGTTTTAATTATGTTATATACATTCATTTACATTTAATATAATTGCATGGTATTTTATTTTATTTTGTGTTAAATTAAATTTACAGTGTTAGGCTTAATTTCAAATTTTAGTGTACTTACAATTTTGTTTTTTATTTATTTTATATAATAAAATCCCTTTAATGTGGTGTATTTTTTAAATTCATTTGGTAGTATATCTAGAAACCAATTTCAAAAAAAAAAAAAGAAAGGAGATGCATTGACAAAAAAAAATAATAAACAAAATAAGGAAACAAAGACGGTTGTTCGAAAATCGTCTTTGTAAGTCCACTTACGAAGGCGGTTTTTGGAAAATCGTCTTCTTAACTTAGTTTTTTAATAAAAAATTTAATAATATGGAAACAAAGACGGTTCTCTGGAAAATCGTCTTTGTATAGTCACCTACAAAGACGGTTTTGGCAGAACCGTCTTCTTATCTTCATTGCAAAAAAAAAAAACAAAAACAAAAAAATATAAAGAAACAAAGACGGTTGTTCCAAAACTGTCTTCGTAAGTAGACATACAAAGACGGTTCTCGAAAAACTGTCTTCTTAGCTTAGTTTTTTGAATAAAAAAATTTTAATAATACGGAAACGAAGACGGTTCTCTAGAAAATCGTCTTTGTATGTCTACTAACGAAGACGGTTTTCATAGAATCGTCTTCTTATATTCGTTTGAAAAAAAAAAAAAACAAAAAAGTTAACAAACAAAGACGGTTTTTTCGGGCACCGTCTTTGTATGTACACATACAAAGACGGTTCCTGAAACAACCGTCTTTGTTTCTTTTACAAAAAAAAAAAAATTATATATACAAAGACGGTTTTGACAACTGTCGTCGAAAGTTGCGACTTACAACGACACCCGTAACAATCGTATGGGTTCTAGAACCGTCGTCGTATGGGTTCTAGAACCGTCGTCGTATGTGCCGCCTGTAGTAGCATGCGATTCGATTTTGATCTAAATACATAAATGATCCAACTCAAATTGTTCGGATCACTTCGGGTTCACGGATGACCCATACCCGTAAACACCCTTACTTAGATATTTGTTTTTTATGAACTAATATTATTCCTTACATATTATTTTATAGTTCTTAAATTATTGAATAGAAAAAGAGAACGTTACTAAAACCAAATAATTAAGTTTATAGGATTTTTGCTCAAAAAGAAAACTTAAGTTACATGCGTCCTCAATTTTTTTTTTTTTGTTCTCTATTTTTTTTTAGTTTTCTTATGCTGGTGAGTAGTTTTTATTTTCGCATATTTATGTTCTTTTTTGTAATATTTTTATTGTGCAAAACATTAAAGAATATGACCCCTGTTCAATTATTTGTAATATAATTTGATATCGGTCTTAGTTTAAGAATAATTTAGTTGTAAAAATATGATTTTTAATTACAAATTTTTTTATGCTATTTTTTAATTAGGAATTGAGATTATGAAAATGTGATCAAAAAATAAATTAACCTGAAGTTCAATAGTAATTAGTTATTAATTAAAAGTAATTATTTTTCTTAAAAATAAATCTTTATATCAGCTATAAATATTAGATAGATTGTTAAAATTAAAATATTAACAAAATAAATTAAATTATCAATTATAACACAATGTTGAATTTTTTTAATAAATAGAATACTGTTAAATTTAAACGTTGTAATTAATTAATTAATTATAGAAAAAACAATTAAACAATTGCCAAATTAAGTAATAAAAATGTTTTAATTTAGGGATAATGTTGCCAAGTGTACTCCTTTATACTTAAAAATCTCAATTAATTTAGTCTTCTACTAATATCTCTTTTAAACCAAATTAATCATTTTATTAGTTTTTGACACAAACAATGTCAATATCAGTTGCGTTAAATTAATAAAAGTATCAATTTAATTCAACAAAAATAAATATTTTATTACAAATTTTTAATTAATATTTTATATTATATAGCTACGATTCTCATTTGATGCACAAATTTATCATTATAATTATGTAAAAGAATCTTTATAATTTATATATTGTTATATTTTTTATAAAAATATATCTATATAATAACTAACAATTATTGCACAATTATTATTAATAATTTATAATATTGTAATATTTAGCCTTGTTAACAATTCTACTCAATTAATTATATCTTTAATATAAATATTTCTATCCTAATTGATATCCTAAATATTCAATTAATAATATACTTTAATTTTTTGAAATGAGACCCCTAATTTAAGGATTGTAAAGTTTTCTCTTCATTTGCGTGACTCGAAATTTCACAAATGACAACAACCATCATATCATGGGATTTATTTTTGTTATTGTAATAAAAGGGAATTGATTTTGTCCTTAAAAAAATAATATACCAAAATTTGGGTATCATAACTATTTTGATTGAAATTAACTAATATACCCGTTTAAATATTTAAATAATCTGAGGATTTTTTTTCTTCAAGTTTATAGTATCAAATTATATCATTTAATTAACTAATTTATTGATATTAAATTTGAATTTAAATTATATTTTACATAATATAGTTATTGTAGATTTTACATAATTTATATTATCCCAAGCAATACATGTTCTTACATTATTTTAAATACTGGCAGATTTTTTGTGTTGTTACATGTACATTTTTTCATATTTTGTATATTATAAATTATAAATATTTAATATAACTTTTTATACCAAGTTACCCCAACTATTAATTTTT
>PYAF01006091.1:399950-414220 GCA_007407185.1 Glycine tomentella
AAATTATATTTTACATAATATAGTTATTGTAGATTTTACATAATTTATATTATCCCAAGCAATACATGTTCTTACATTATTTTAAATACTGGCAGATTTTTTGTGTTGTTACATGTACATTTTTTCATATTTTGTATATTATAAATTATAAATATTTAATATAACTTTTTATACCAAGTTACCCCAACTATTAATTTTTTTTTATTACTATAGCATTAAATACAATTATTTTATTTTGGTTCCCAGAATAATCAAATAAAAAAAAATTCAAGCAATTAATGACTATTATTTGCTAATTTATTTGAATTAAAATAACTAATTATTCATAATTACCTTAATTGTGTAAAAGTGAAACCTGATATATTAGTCTTATTATTCAAATCAAAATATTTATGGCAAACAAACATATTTTATTTTTACTTTTTAATTTTTTAATTATAATATCTTATCTTTTGCTAATTACATTGTTGCTATGTAAGATTTTAAGATTTTTTGTATTTGATAATCCAATGAAAGATCTTTTGTTTTAAAGTTATTTAATTATTTTAGAATATTTTCTTTTTTACTCATGTTAGTCAGGAAATTTTCTTTAAGGCAATTCTAATGTTTTTCATTTTTCTCCAAATTTTAGCCAAATATGTAGAATATGCTCCAGAAACTACAAATTCAAAAACATTTTTGTCCACCACGATGGATGAGTTACTCCTTGGCCTCCTTGCCTTGATGGATTGTTCATCATCTTCCGATCACATGGTCAATCCTCTCCAATCTAGCACTCGTTCTAAACTCCATTTGCTAAAGCATTCATGCAAAACCCGCCCATGTCGCTGCCATTGTCCTTCGCAAGCTCGTCCATGTCACTGTCTTCCTCCACTAGCACGTCTGCGACACTATCTCGACCAATTTTGCAAAGCTCATCTTCGCAGAGGTCAGACTTGCCATCACAACACTCTAGGTGTACAAGCGCACCCTGCACTACTAAAAAAAGACATTCTAAGATGGTTTTTGCGAAAAAATCGTCTTAGAATCCTCAATCTTTTTTATAAAAAAAAGACATTCTAAAGTGGTTCTATGAAAAACCATTTTAGAAAGTCTACATTCTAAGACAATTTTTGCAAAAACTGTCTTAGGACAATTTTTTTTTAAAAGACATTGTAAGACGGCTTTTGGGAAAACCATCTTAGAATCCTCAATTTTTTTTTAAAAAAGACATTGTAAGATTGTTTTTTACAAAAACCTTCTTAAAAAAGTCTACATTCTAAGATAGTTTTTCTGCAAAAACCGTCTTAGAATCTTCAACTTTTTATAAAAAAAAAAAAACACATTCTAAGATGGTTCTTTACAAAACCGTCTTACAAATTGGATTTTCAAAGACAGTTTGAGAACCGTCGTAAAAAGTGATTTTTTTAGTAGTGCTGTTGGAACTCAACTCCCTATCATCCATGTAAGCGAGTTTCACATGGTTGTAGACGCATTCAATGCTGCCGTCAATGCCACCGCAAAGGGATGAGAGGTCTCAGTTGGCGCTCCATGGGGCATGATTGAGTGTTTGTCAAATCCAGATTTGTTGCGGTTCAAAATACGGTAACACCAACACCACTGTTTTTGCCACTGCACAACTAAGCATACAGAGGAATCTTTGAGAACCTTCTATGACTGCGGACGAAGAGTTCTAAGAAGAACATCACGAGATTTGTAGGCGAAGCTGCTTTCATGGGCAAGTACAATTGGTGCAATTTGGATCCCTAAAGAAGATCTTAGAGAGAGTGGAATTTTTGGAGCAAACACAAAGCGTGGACATAAAAATGAATGGTGATATGGATATTTTTTTACATGCTAGGGAATGCAGTTTTACCAATGGAATGTGAAAATAATTATTTAAATGGGTTATTGGCTTCCACATCTTACGCATATCAGAAAAAAAGGAGTTTTCAATAAATACGTCTCTGGAAAAAAGTGATGTTTAGTCATTACGTCTAAAAAAACAATTTCAATTAATAAATACAGTATTGGAGTGTTTAATCAATAAAAAACATATTTAAGAAACACTAAATGTGTTTTTTCTAATTTTTTTAATTTTAAAAAAAATAGAATAAAGATTTTGTTATTAATATGGAAAGACATCATAACGAAATCAAAATTCTGTTATGTTAAGGGATGGTGCCAAAATATATAACAACAAAATTGTGATTCCATTGTTATATCTGGGGCAAAAAAAATACAATGGAATCATGATTCTGTTGTATATATGTACAACAAAATCATGATTTCGTTGTGATGTAGTGGGTGCAAAAACTGTTTTACAATGGAATTATGATTCTGTTGTGTATTTTGTTCAATAAAATCATGATTCCTTTAAAGGCTATTTTTGGAATAAAAAAAATCTCAGTCTCTTGATAGGGGCCAAGAGCAATGTGAGTGAGGCCAATAGTTACTCCCTAACAAACACCTTCCTCACCTTTGTTCTATTTCTGGCTTTTGATTTAATTTGTTTCCTTAATTACCAAGATTAAATTATTGTAGTTTCCTGAATTTTTCAATATATATATATATATATATATAGAAATCATTACTAAGATAATAAGTTATGATTTTTTATAGAAAGGCCAAACGAAATTTTGTGAAAAACAAACTGGATGGAATGCAAGATTTGGCCAACCGGACCTTACAGTACACAATCATATGCTGATAACAACAAGGGAAATAAAAACGTGTTGGAACCAAATCCTAAAAATGCTACCATCTCATCCACTCCTAAAAATTTAACTTGAGTGGATCAATGTGATGCTGATAAAAGATTTCTACTTGTATGATGATAGTGTTGTTAAGCCATATATTCCATAATGAAGAATGTATTGATGTCAAGCCATTGTTTTATTTGATACAATCTGCACTTCAGACCACACTCTTTCCCTTTACAACATTCCACTTCCACTCCATGGATACATCATAAAAAATTTTGTCCCCTAAGATTGTTATATTGACCCATTTGCATCATATCTCCTGTTTATTTTGCACTAATATATATGTCAAGCTATATCAAATTAGAGCTTTCCCTAAATAATCATTTTGCTATTGCTTGCAGTTCTGACAGTGACTTTTGTCTCTGCAAATTGTAAACAATTTGCCTAGCAAAGTATCAATGGATGTTTGCATGGACTAATCAATGGATAATTGTCACCAGAAGGAGGAAATCACCTTTGCTGGTAAATGCCTTCAACATGAAGAAAAGCTTATGATTTATGTACTTACTAATTATGAAATTCAAATGATTTATATGAGCAATTTTAAATTTGAAACAAAATATCCTCAAAAACTTCTCATTAACTATTTTCAACAATGTTAAAATTCCTCTATGTGTGGAAGTACAAAACTATATATATAATATACACAAGCTGAAATTTCTAGAGTGTCATAAGGTGGTCATTGTCTGCAATTGGCAAATGGGAACTACTGAATTAGAGACTCTGATACAAATAACACAACATGCATGTGATTTTGAAACTTAATGTGGACATAAAAGGACAGGAAGAAAGCAAGAAAGTGACCAAAACATTCTAGGAATGAGAGAGAGAACTCCTTTTCTCGTGAGGGAGCGAAAAGAAAGGAAAAGAACAAGCTCAAATGCCACAAAGGCATTTTTCTTTACCAATCTTACAAAGGCATTTTTCTTTGGCTCTTTCTTAGGATAGGGAGAAGGTTCCATTTCCATGTCAATTGATGCATCACATATTATATAGGCAGCTATCTTCTTCCCCACTAATCCATGCTCAAAGATCACAAAAATCTCCATCTCGCCTCTAGGTTCCAAATGTGATATTATGGCTTGCCAATCTACATCATTAAAAGAAATTATTGTGTCTTGCTTTTGTATGTGGATGGTGCACTTTGTGTAATTAACAATTAAGACACTGGAAATACATTATGTTGTAGTGTTTTCCCTCCATGCGACAATCCTTGGGCACCGTGAAATACACTGAACGTCCGTCACCTGTATGGGCCAACCATTAAGGATAATTGTCACATGGGAGATAAACATTGCAAAAAAATTAAAACTGTAATTCTAAGACGGTTCTAAGGTACAACTGTCTTAGAATGGTCACATTTTAAGATAGTTTGACCCAAAAATCGTCTTAGAATGAGTGTCCAATTTTTTTTTTGAAGTGCTTCTAAGACAGTTTTAGGCTAAAACCGTATTAGAATGTAGATTTTCTAAGATGTTTTTCCGTGAAAACCATCTTAGAATTGTCTTTTTAAAAAAAATTAAAAAAATTGTGAATTCTAAGATGGTTCATTTTTAAGGCAAAAAAAAATTGTCTTAAACCATTGTTTTGTCATTCCAAATTACACTATAGCCATTTTAATTCACATAACATTGTATTATTTCAAAAATTAAAACATAGCTACGAAAATTAATTCAAACAAAATTGTTTAATAGTTTTGTTGAGTATAAATCAGTAGCAGCTCATTATGATGCATTTCAGTTTACATCATATTGGTCTTACAACTTATATTTCAATTACATCTTATGAATAATGATAAACTAACAAACATGAAGCAAAAGTAGCAGGAAGAAAGTGGAAATCAATTTCCTAGTGCTTAATATGAGCATGATTGCTTGGCTTGTTGAGTATTATAATAAGGTATTTTTAATTGATGTTGTGTGATGATACAAGGGAAAGGTTCTTAAAGAAGGCACTACTACAAAATAGGCTTTTTACATCGGTTTTTTATGCCTTTCTACGTTGGTTATACAACCGACGTTGTTATAGGTGTCGTTGATAAGTTAAATTTTTAAAGTCGGTTGACGACCGTCTTTGAATACTAACAACCGTCTTAGAAAGTAGCTTTCTAAGACGGTTGTTGCATAACAACCGTCTTAGAAAACTACTTTCTAAGATGGTTGTTGCGTAACAACCGTCTTAGAAAGACACATTCTAAGACGGTTGTTGCTTAACAACCGTCGTAGAAAAGGGCTTTCTAAGACGATTGTTGTGTAACAACCGTCTTAGAAAGCTACTTTCTAAGATGATTTTAAGCAACAACCGTCTTATAATGTGTCTTTCTAACACGGTTCTTAGTTGATAACCGACGTAGTTTCGTATTTTTTTTCCAAATTTTTTACGCGTACATAATAATAGCCGCGATGATATGATCAATATTAATGGACCATACGATGTATATAAAAATAAATATCATTTGATTAACAAGATTAATCTCAAAGTTTCACTAACAATATACATAAGATAAAATATAACATCTATAACATTTTGTGATGCTAATTACAATGGTTAAAAAAAAGGCAATTAAACAAGATATATAGTGCCAGAATTCCCCACATGATGACCAAGCTTCAAGTCAACAGAAAACTCCCCTTTCATTTTATAAACTTCAAATCGATTTTGCTCCTCCATTGTTCCTCTGTGTTGTTGTAAGGTTGCCTTATCCACATCCACCAAATCCCAAGAAGCTGCTTTCAAATTCTAGTCCATAATAGCAAAAAAATAAAAAAACTTAATTAATTTCTTCGATATATATATATATATATATATATATATAGTGAGACACTAACGGGAACTAACCAAACTTAATTAATTTCCTAATATGATTACTTTCACACTCACAAGCTAATAATTGTGCATATGAAGCATTTATTTTAGCTTTTGATCAGTTTGAACTATCAATCCAGTTTCATAATTGGGGGTATCAATACACTCAACAGTGAACAGCCAATTGGCACCATAGCACAACATGCCAATGCTGCCAATGTTGACAATATGACTAGCCATGAAAGATACAAAATAACAAGCAAATGGACCATCTTCAGGAGTAACATATGGACCATCTTTCAAATAATATATGTATATAATTGTGTGCGTGTGTATATATTCAGTCCCTCTGCGTTGTTATTTCAATTCATACATATATAAATTCATATGCAACTGTACATTCCACTAACGAAGAATTTTTTTTTTTAAGAAAATGGAAGTATATATATCTTCTGGTTTGTAATCCAACTAAAAAAATTGAAACTATAAAAGGAAGAAATGAAAAGAGTAAAATAAATCAAAAAAATAAATTACTCACTTTGCATCATTGTAAACAACTTGAAGCCTCTCGTCTTTGAATGCCACATGATTTTCCGTCATAAGCGCACAAATCAACAATAATGTATGGAAGACAATTAAGTTTGAGTTAAAATGTTCACAATCAGTTAACAAGGGATATGCCATGCACAGTGTCTCTATATGGACAACTTACCCTGTCAATGTCACATATTATGACTTTCTCAAGGACTTGGTGCTTTAGTGCCTCTCTTGCTGCAGACCCTCCACCTCCGCCCATTATAAATACAGTTTTTGGTCTGCTCTTGTCAACAATTAATTGGTTAGAAATGTAAACATTTATGCATAGGATAAAAAACCCTACAAAAAGAGATATATAGAAGTAGATATTCATACTCATTATGTACTAAGAGTGCAGGATGGACCAAGCTTTCATGATAAATGTATTCGTCCAATTCTGTGTTTTGCAAATGGCCATCAATCACGATAGCCTACTCATAAAGACAAGGTAAATAAATAACTAATTTATCTATTTGCTGCAAGATAGATTATACATTCCTATAATTAATTAGATTTCTATATTTGGAGAAAAAATTAGCATCTTAGATTATTATCTGTGTAATCAATGGTATATTTACAAAGCTTAACTAAGAGAAAAGCATACTGCCTTAAACAGAAAATTAACTTCCTAGTGAAAATGCAAGTTAATAGCATATACGCATGCACACTACTATGAGTTAGCCAGTTAAAGGCACGAGAAAAAAACATAGTCAAGGATCTATATATATGTGTACCAACCTGAATGTACACAGAACCCATCTAAAAGAGAAGCAAATTAATAAAAAAGAAAAGGCGCATGCAAGTGATAAACAATCATCATATTTCATCCACATGAAACTATTTCTTGGAAGTTTATAATGTTTTTGGAAACTATTTCCCAAGTGTTATTAATGCTTTTTAGAAAGTACTTTCTGGAAGTGTTATAACACTTTCATAAAATATTTTTCAAAAGTGTTAAATATTTCCCATAATTTAGTTTTTGACCTAGAGTGATTTTGAGAGACAAAAAAAAAATAATCCAAAATTACACACAAGAGATGCATCTAGTAAATAGGAGGTGCAATTAGCAATTACCCATACCAAAACACAACAAGCCCAACCCAACTTCATTTTATAATTTTTCATTGACTTGAATACACCAAATCCCACCGACCCAATTACATTTCTACACTAAATTGATAAGCACCATACTTAAATTTGCATACATTACTTATTTTTAATTTAAGTAAAAAAAATAGTCTACATTTTTAAAAATTTGAAAAATGAAGTTCAAAATATAATTTACTATAACTTAAACATAAAAAAAATTAAAACTAAAAAAATGAAATTCTAAAATAGAAGGTTAAAATAATTAAATTGAAAATTTAAAAATAAATAATGAATGTAACGAATTATTTTATTTAAAAATATTAAATAATGATAAATAAGATCTTTTCCTACATTATTACGTTAAGGATAGAAACCAATTTTTCAATCAACAAGTTTTTTTCATTCTTTTCCAAGGAATCCTTTAATTTCAAACAAATACTAGAGAAATGAACATTATTTTACACTTTTATGTATGCATATGCGAATAAAATGTTCTACATGAACGATAACTTATAATTAATTTGAAAAAACTGGTCAGAGCATAAAAGCTTTTGAACATTGTGCACCATGTATTTTATTAACATTAGTTAAAAAATAATTATAAAACACTGTGTGTGCTAAAAAGATTGTTAGTGGAAACTTAAAGACTAAAAAAGCTACCAAAGTCACAGCTCGGTTCTTATTTGGCTGATTAATCGGTTTTCCATCTTTATGCTTCATGGTCCAACAAATATTCCACTATCTGCAGAAACACAACATACAAAATTTCAGTGCAATGCAACTATGCCACTTCCTCCACCTACTCATATACACATTTTTTATTATTTGAAAAGCAAAGTGTCAGGAATCATCATTCTCCAATCTCAGGTGATTGAAGAAAAAAGAAACCTGGAAATTAGAAAAGCCACTCTAACCACCCCTATAACAAGAATTCAAACAAAGAACCTAGAATCATGACTTAATTAAATTTGGTATAAAAAAAACCACTTGATCTGAATTGCCATACCCTTTAAGTTCAAGTTCCACCATCTAACTAGAGAAGCCAAAGAAGAAAAGGCCACAACAATTCAGAAGGTGGCTGTATAAATATGAACAAAAAGTTAGTAACAATTTCAATGTAAATTCTGAAGGAAATTGGAGCCAATAATGTATGTAACTGTATGTAATAAATGCTTCATTTAGATTAAGGATTGGAGAAACTCAACCAATATGGACCATCCAAGTGGTGTCCCTCGAACACATGTTAGAATGCTTGCACAAGATACTGTCTTGGGGCAATTGTTCTCCATCTTTGCCTTTATATGGTCAATCACTAATTCAAACTCTCAGTGTCTCTTGCTTGCTTGTGTTGTCCTCACACTTCCATGATTCCATCATGGTTGAAAAGAGTAGAGGCATCACATCCCTGCATTACTATTGCCAAGATGATGTGTAGTACTACAACAGAGAATCAAAATTAATGACATTGATATGAGAGTTGAAAATATTGTTATTTAACTTATACAGAGCAATCGTGGAAATGTACGTAACCTAAGGAGACTAGTAGCTGAAGTTACCAAAAAAAGAAGGCTAGTAGCTGAAGTGTATTCCTTTTGAATCCACTCATTCACTTTTCTCGATTCAAATTGTTAAGGGTGTTGACGGAAATGGCCTCATGGTTTACCCCGTTTGGCCACAGCTTGCAGAAAATTTTCCTTAGGTTAAAAACAATATTAGCCCACAATTAAATAACTCAGCTTGACTTGGTGTAAAATATAGTGGTTTCTCATGAGCTAACTCAAATGGGCTAAATCGATCCAAATTTACAACTCTACTTTAAGGTGGTAAACTACTGGATATAAAAATGATATCTACCATTTTATGTAATAATGTAGACTTTTAAAGTTGAATTGATTATTTTTGTAAGTAGCTAGAATACTTACATGGAGAGCACAAGAGTTGGCGTTATCCTCCTTTTTCTAATAACAGTCCCATTGTCTTTTTATTTGTAGCATTTTTCAGAATTACTTTCTCTAGTATCTTTGATTATGATGAGTATTAGATGAAAGAAACATTGAGGACTATCCAAGAGATTGCCCAAGCTATAACTAATGGCTGAATCAGATGACACAGAATCCTTCAAAGCATCAGAATTTCCCTGCACTGCAATAAAGAAAACTAGAGTATAGGGGAGTAACAACTGAAGATGCTTGACTATAGTGTTGAGTTCTCATTTACAATCACTTGTCACCCATTTCAATGCATTCTATTAACAGTTTTAATCCATAGTGTCAACAAACGCTAACTAATTAATAACCACATGATAATTATGTCATCAATGATTTGACCAAGAAGTCACATATAATTTTATTTGGTAAAGTATCTCTCCCAACACTCATCCTTTTTCAATGTCACATATCATGAACAGGTGATTCTGCCAACTTAATTAAATAAAAAATCAGAAGAATATGCTACATGATTGAAATACCTTACCTTAATGTGCTCGCTATCTTTGGTTTTTGAAGGGCTTCTTGTAATTTGGTACTCTTGTGATGAGCTTACAAGGGAAAACATAATGAAAACAAGACAAGTATGAAAGATATAATGATATCACAAAAATAATACATAAGTCAATTATATATTCCCCCCTTGGACGCGATAATGATAATTTATTACAAACATAAACACAAATAATTCTGAATACAACCAAAACTAAAGCCACAGAAAAAGTTTCAAGCATATACGCCACATTATTTCCTTAGCAAGTCCATGGCAACAGATTTGTCTTCCGGTCTTTCTTTGAGCAGTGAGAATGCATGATATCTACTTAATCTTAGTTCTAATTTTAGCTGAAATTAGTAAAAACTCAAGTAGAACTAATAACAAGGTTTGTGTAAAGAAAAAAAGTTCAATTATATGCCAAATGTAGCAGAATCCTAGGAAATCAATGAAATAAAGTCATATAACTTTGACATTGAATGAACCATGCTCACAACATTGTCAAAATTCCAAGGTAGATATAATAGATAGGTGCATCAGCAACAAAGGAAGACAAAAGTTGCAAGTTTTTTTTTTTTTTTGTGAGTGTATATAACTAGGACAACAATGAGATATGAGATGGATGTGATGGTTAAGGGAGAAGAAAAAATCGCAAGTTCGATTTCTTTATTAAAAAAACAAACATTTGGAAGAAAAAGAAATTTGAACATGAGACGTTGTGCAAAGTACTACTAACAGTGAGTAGTTGAAGCAAGAAAAAAAAGAAGAGATGAGTGAGAGAAAGAGAAACCTCGGAATAGATGTGATGAAAATGAGGATTAGTGGCGTGAGCTGGCAAACCGAGAGCAGCAGTTATGTCAGCAACAACAGGTTGGAGGTGTTTGACAGAGAGTTTGCCATCTTTGTCTGTGTCAAACTCGTGAAACTTAAGGTCCACCAAGGTTGTAAAAACTGGCTGGTTTCCAACCAACTCAATAATATTGGAACCATCTAGAAGTTGTCCTTTTCCAACACTTTTCTTCCTGCTCAGACTTCCCGAACCTCTCTCCATTCTCTCTCCCTTCAACCCTTAACTCTGCCTTTTCTTCCGGGAGCAACCAACGCAGATCTTGTTCCCCACCTCGAATTGCAGGTCCCGGAGCCTTCGCGAATGCCGCTGACATCGAGGATCACATCTGGAAGGGAGTGAGGAGTGTGGATGAATAATAGAGGGAGGAGTTTGGTGGTGATGGCGGAGCAGAAGAGGGGGTGAGAGTCAGAGAAAGGGCTTGGAGGATTTTTTGAAAGTGAGAAGAGAGCAAAGGAAGTGAGAAGGATAGAGAGAGAATCAATAAAAAATTGATTAAATGCGAACAAGGACGGTTGTTGAAAAATTGTCGTGGAATGGTAATTATTCTAAGACGGTATTCGCAAAATCGTCTTAGTATGGTAGTTTCTAAGACAGTTATTGTAAAACCGTCGTAGTTTGATTGTATTTATTTACGGAAATGCCATCACGTTTCTTACTACTACGGTTTTTTATCAACCGATGTAAAATCAGTGTCGTAAAAAGCTATTATTGTAGTAGTGAGGTGAGTATTGAATTTTCCTTTAGATATTTAATTAGGATTATTTCATGTTATCTTAATTAATAGCTAAAATGAATAGTGAAGATTAGTAAACAAAAATAAAAAGAAAGAACATCAGATATTCTTTTGCTAAGATTATTGAAGACTTCTGCTTGGTAACATCCAATTCCAATCAAATAAGACCTCAAGGAATACTTTGAAATTTTTGATGTATACAATGTTATTTCTAATTAAGTAAAGTTTACTCCACATACATCAACAAATTTAGATTGTTGAAACTTCATGTCACATTGCACCAAAACATTTTTGAAGGTTTGAAAGGTTGCGAAGCATTAAGGCCAGATCATGCATATCATTATTTTGCATATCCATGGAAATTAGAGATGAGGATGAAGTGCCAAAAAACAAATGAATATGAGATAGATGATTCATTGTTGGTGACATCCAAGAGCAAATGATAGAAGGAAAAACATTACGTGACAGTCCTTCATGTCCACAAAGGATATAAATCCAATTCTTTTTTATCTTACTATTGAAAAGGGAACTTGTTTCACAACAGTATTTTCAACAATTAGAGTTGTCAAGGATTCCATCTACCCTATAACCATTCTTAGAAATATACTTTTTAAGACAGTTTTCAGATAACCGTCTTAGAATGTCTTTTATTAAATAAAAAAATTAACGATTCTAAGATGATTTTTTAACAAAAACCATCTCAGAAGTATATTTTCTAAGACGATATTCCAAATTACCATCTTAGAATTATTTTTTTAAAATAAAAAAATAGAGGACTAATTATCAATTCATATACCTGCAAGAGGTAACAACATTTTAATAGAAAAGCTTAACACAACTTTGGTAATTGACTGGAAATAATGGAATACCCAAATATGGTATGTGGGAAACACATATACATGCATATTGGAGAGCAGACAAAGAAAGATGTGTCACATAGATATAGCATATATAACATGAAAGTATATACCAAAATCTATCACATAGATTGGTTTGGAGATGATTAATTAATTGGGTGACAAAAATCAAGAAATTGAGGGAGGTGATTTGAATTTTTTTTATTCCAGTATATTTTCATTGTATATCTCACACCTGGAAGTTTCTCCGGATGGGTATAACAAATTCCATCTTCTCCTTCAATAGTGGGAATGAACTCATCTATCAAAGGGTGTGATCTCATGTTCTTTGCCTCCACTTTGGCTTCAAGATGTTCTATTAGTTCTTGGTCTGTGGGATCAAACTTCACTCCTGCGGGCAAGCCTAGCTAGTCCTGCAGCCTCCAAGGAAAATTCAAGTGAAAAACCAAAATTAAAGTGTAAGAGAGAGAGAGAGAGAGAGATAAGAGGAACAAGAAGAATAATACATGGGAAAGAGAAAATAAAGAGGGTGAAGCAGCACCTTTAATTAACAAAAATATAATACTCAAACTTTAGCTATATATAGCATAAAATTAAAAAGGAGAAACCCCATCAAATGAATTGGACAAGCTAGAGTGCAAGAACAAAACAGCCACAATTAAGCATACTAATAATATGGCTATACTTTTTTTTTTCTTGTGCATGAAATGATTCTTGGATGGAGAAGGCCAGAATAAAAATAATAATATGGCTAATAAAAATACAAACACGCCTATAATAAGTAGTAAGTTTTGTCCTGAATTTAGCATTTATATATTGAATTATATATATATATATATATATATATATAAAAGTAACTTGGACAAGAAGCACCACATATAGTTTACATGCTATAGGTAATAAAAATAAAATTTAATTTGATACAGTAGCATTGATAAAAAAATTACACTATCAATTAATCAATAATTATATTATAAATAATTTAACAATATTTTATTAGTTAATAGTATAAAAAAATCTTCATATTGTTAATACATTTACATATTTATCATTTATTCATGAAAATAATGGACACTAATAATTCTTGGGGTAGAACTATTATTTTCCCCTTTTTTGCTAATAGATTTATAATTTACTAGTGCAGGGGGAAAGTAATTTGCAGTTAATAATGTTGGATATATTAGTTAATTTTGGAATTGGAATATATCCAATTGCACAAGGGTCAGAATCTGAGTAGTCAAGAAGAACAATATAATCTACTATAACTGTACAAAAAACAATTTAAACAGAACCTGTATGATAGGTATGAATTAGGAACAGATGCAAAGAGATGAAAGGATCCGAGCCCAACAATGTTGTCTCCTTAAGACAATTTGTTCCCTCCAATTGATGTCAAAGGTTGATGCACAATTGTCTCCCAGGATAGAACGGATCAACGTCTAAAGATTGATGGCACTTCAAATCAACAGCCCAAACAAACAAAGCTAATGCTTGAGGAACCACAGAGTTATGTGATATGGAAATGCACTAGTATCTAAGCGAGAATATCAGAAAAGATTAACTATCAAAACTCTATCAATTTTTTTTCTACCTATTTTCTGACTGTCTCTGTGTCTATTTATAGACAACAAACAACCCTGGTGAAGAGTTGCCGGTAAACCATCGCGACTCTTGGCGTTGAATCATCGCGACTCTTGGCGATGAACCATCGTAACCGTTGGTTATCGGAACGGTTGGGAGCAGTTATTTTTCTAACCTTTCCCAAGAGCGGTTAGGAGTAGTTATTATTTTGAATTGTTAACCGCCTCTTATTCATAACCCATGGAGTTTAAACAAAAACTCCAACAATCCCCCACATGAATAAGAGATCAATTCAACATGACTAAATGCATATGAATATGTATGCAAGTGTGATTCCTCGGCGAGAAACAATTGCATTGAGATAGGTAGGGGTCACCTTTGAACCTTCTCTAGTGTAAACCTATCGGGTATACTAGGTCAATCGGTGGTCGTGATGCCTTGAACCGTCGACCTTTATGGTGTATACCGAGACAATAGGAGACACACAATTGCTTCTCTAGCATTGCTCGTCCTCATTGTTGTGTCCATTTTGGCCGTGGACACCTTCCTGGTTCTGC
>PYAF01006091.1:426951-453332 GCA_007407185.1 Glycine tomentella
TAAAAAAAATATACATATATTAAAATTAAAAACTTTCTATATGTTCTTCAATTAGGAGATGTTTGATAAAAGAATTTTTTTTCACGCTAAAAAATAATGATTATTGCGAATCATTGATCCTCAGAATCATGATTTTTATGATTCACTAAAATTTCTTTAGTTAAACATTATAATTGTTGTCCTAAATTTTTTCAAAAATAAAAAAATTAATAAATAGATGAGAGAGATTAACGGTTTTACTTAATTAACATTATTATTAATTTTTTTTGTTGAAAACAATGCAACATAATAGTAGTTGTATTTGAGATTTTTTTTCCTTACACAATAATTATTTTGGAATGGAAGAAATATATATTTTGTAGGAATCAAACAAATTATTTAAAATATTTATTAAGAAATTATTTAAAAAATCTATATAATAAGGGCATTGTGACATTTCTAAGAAAAAGTAATATGACATGTTAACATCATTAACGCTCTTCTCCAATCCCATAAACGTTGATTCCCACCTTGCTATAAAAACAATTTTGTAAGAAATATAGGTAAAATTGGAGGTGTTCAAAATCGAATCAAACTAAACATAAAATCGAAAATTGACAAGATGTAGAGAAAAACTTTTCTGAGACTTTTTGAGCTTTTGTAGTGAATGAGTACTTTGTAAAAGTAAGATGTATATTTTCTCACGTTCTAAGATATCTATTTTAAAATCACAAACTCAATAGCTCTTTATAAAAATCAAATATAACATCATGTAATCGATTAATACGTAAGTATAATCGATTATTTTATATAATGTAATCGATTAATATGCCAAGTAATAGATTAAAAATGTTCTTGAGACAATTTAGAAAACTTTCATGAACAATGTAATCGATTAAACCGTGATGTAATCGATTAAAACAGTCAGTATCAGATATGAAATAAGCCTTTGTAATCGATTTAGATGAGTGGTAATCGATTAATGCAGTCATGCTTAATTTCGAAATAAGCTTGAGTAATCGATTACGGTTGAGTGGTAATCGATTAAGGCAGTCAACCATGTTTTTGCATTTTGTTCTATGTAACCGATTACGATTTGCTTGTAATCGATTAAAGTGTTCTTCATGGCTTTTTACCATATTACACAAGCTAGTAATCAATTACTCATTGCTTGTAATCGATTAAAGCAGTGCAAACTTTGATTTTTCGAAACATAATTCATGAGAAATTTCTTTCCAAATGCAAACATGTAACCTTATGTTCTTTTCTTAAATCATGTATACATGGAAGTATTTATGCTTTATGCAATGCAAGGATCACAAGATAAGCCTCTTGAACAACTTAACAAATTACAAATGCCTTCAATTGAATGGCATGTAAAAAGCTAAAATCTTTAAAGCAAAGGGCTTCATCCTTGATCTTCTTTTCCAGCTCCTCCTATATCCAACACTATATAGTTCCATGAAGGTAGACAAATATGTGTAAGGATATTCATCATCAATTCCAGCAAAACGATGTGCAACAATCAAACTCAGTAATGTCGGCTTCAGCTCCACAACCTTATTATTGGAAGGAGGGATGGCTATGTTGTTGAAATGTCTTGAGCCTTGTTGATTAGCATAGTCACCGAGAATCCTCCTTGGTCATCTATTGGGTTCTCCTTCATCCTTCCTTCTATTATCCCTCTCTGCTCCTTCTGCCATGTTGTCTTTTGATAGGGGTTTTGCAAAATATGTAGAGTTTGTAGAAAACGACTTGTCTGGTAGCTTTTTAGCTACTTGTTTCTTTTTATTTTTGTTCTTATTTTCAGTCTTAGTAATTTTTGGATCAAAAAGCAATTGATTTGTAAGAAATTTACCTTGCATAAAAAGAATAAAATACAACTACAAACAACCTATAAGCACTAAGGTTAGTGAAAACCAAATATAAAGAGAGTAACTATACAAAGGCAAAACTAGAAAACAAGAAAAACAAAGAAAAATGCCTATCAAACTGAAACACACAATCTAAAAGAACTGAGTAGTCAACTTAAGCCCCCGAAAATGGTGCTAGAAAACTTGTTCTACTATTTATAGTTACGATCATCTCCACAGAGACTTGAGTTATTCAGTTCCTTGGATAATATTAAACAATTCAATAGTTATAAACATGATGTTTGATAAAAAAATTCATTGGTTTGTTGCGATAAAAGGAATAGTGTAAAAGTTACAAGCCTATAATTTTAAGAAAAACGATGAACAAGGTTTTGACCTCAATCAAGAAAAACATAGGATTGGATTTCATCATTCGACTCTTTAGTATCGTAATGAAATTTATACATATGAATCATTATCTTCCGTTGTTGATAGATACCCTAAATCATACTGTATTGATTCCCGCATACGACATTTCTAAGAGTAACTATCAAATATTGATTCCTCACATATTCAATAATTATTCTAGCGTTAAAAATAGGTGTAAGATTGCAATCAATATGCGATGATCTATTCCTAGCAACATAAAGTAGAAAGTAACTTCATTTAGTTCAGACTCTTTAGAGTACTTTCCAGTCAAACTCCAGAGCTAGATTTATGAAACTATTGATCAAATAGAATCAAGCATAAATAGCAAAATGAGGTTACAAAAAATAGATAGAAAAGATTCATATATATCAAAATAAATACACTAGAGTATGAAGATTACATCCAATCCTACAGAGAGAACCAGTTGCTCATGATTGTGGTTAAAGGAACAACAAGAGAAGTGGTGAAGAAGATCTCCACAATACTTCTTGGTGACCTCAAATGCTTCCATATTTTTCTCCCAGTTTCTCTCTCTATAAGTTCTTCAAAAAGTGAATCCCCCTTAATTTTGTGCTTTCAAGCTTTTAAATCGGTTTGGTTTAATGAATATTTGCCCAGGCAAGATATTCTCACCTAGGCGATTCATAAACTTTAGGATGAAGAAAGCTTGGGTCGCCCATGCTACTGATTCTCGAGTTGGTGAGTCTTGAACAACGAGTACATTCATTCGTACGAGCCATTCTCACCTAGGCGAGAAAACCCACTGAACAAACCCTTTTTTTCACATATTTCATTTGCTTGGACAACTCTATTCTTACTTGAACAAAGAAACAAGGAACTTTAAAACTCCAAGTACTCAGGAATCAACTCCTCATTGCTCCAAAATTTCTTTCTACTTCTTCCACCTTGCTTCCATCATATACCAATCTTTCGATCTACAAAATTTGCACAAGAAAGAGTTGGATAAACCTTCAAATATAAATAGAACAATTAAATATATTTTAACTACTAAATAACTAAAACCCATTGGAAAAACCCCTATTTTCATAGATTTCATTTGCCTGGGCAACTCTAGTCTCACTTGGATGAAGAAATAGGGCACTTTAGAACTCCAAGTACTCAAGAACCAACTCCTCGTTGCTACAAAATTTCTTTCTACTTTTTCCACCTTGCTTCCTTCATATACCAATCTTTCAATCTAAAAAATTTGCATGAGAAAGAGTTGGATAAACCTTCAAATTATAAACAAAACATTTAAATATATTTTAACTACCAAATAACTCAAAATTAAATGAAGTTTCAAAGAAAAGTTCTTGAAATCACAAGATAAGTGCTAATATTCAAATCATGTATTAACTAAAACATGACACTTATCAGTGGTGTGTAAGATCGACTTAATTAAGTACTTGCTAAATAGGCTTGCCTTACAAGGATGACTGATGAAATGGGCTTTGAAGTTAAATGTATACTTGCTTAATTATTTTCCATTGAAAGTTGTGAAGTGCCAAGCATTAGCTGACTTCCTAGCATAACATCCATGTTTAGATCCTCCAAACCCGTTTGACAGACAAACAACTTATATAGGAATTAAGTTGTGGATTATGTCATTCAATGGATCACAAACACAACTAGCTGCAGGCACATGACTGGTGGTAACTAGCCCAAATGAAAGAACGAGGAAATTGACATGTAAATTACCAACCAATTGTTCCAATAATCAGGATGAATATAAATAGGCATAACTATTTTGGCGTAGCATATCAGCTGATTATGTGAAGTATGTCAAAGGGTGCGAAGAGTGCCAACAACATAGACCATTGCAAACAGTCCCAAAAGAAGAACGGGTATCAGTAGGCCATGGCCATTTCAAGGATGGGCTATGGATTTAATAGGAAAAATCCACCCTATTTCTTCTAAATGCCATGGTTTTATCATTTGTGGTGACAAATTACTTCACAAAGTGGATGGACGAATAATTAATGGTCTTTGTTACTCAAGATCATATCATCAAATTCATCCAAAACCAAATAGTATATAGATTTGGGATACTAGAGACCATAGCGGCTTACCAAGGTGTTGTTTTCATAGGTGATAAGGTAGTGGCATTTGCTCAACAATTTTGCATCAAAATTATCCATTCTACACCTTACTATTCCCAAGCTAACCAATAAGCAGAAGCCACTAACAAGATTATTATAGATTTAATCAAGAAGTTTGTTGAAGAGAAACCGAAGCATTGACATGAAATGTTATCAAAATCATTATGGGTCATCAGGAATACTAAGAATAATGCTACGACTATGACACCATTTCGGCTAACGTGTGACCAAGATGTTGTGCTACCCCTAGAAATTAATGTTAAATCTCTAAGGGTGGCTAAGCAATTTTTTTTGCCAACTAATGATTATCAAAGATCATTAGTTCTGCAGTTATAATCGGCTGATGAAGATCGTTTAATTGCTTACAAAAATTTAAGCAAACTAAAAAAAAGGTGGCATGACATTATAATAAACATGTTTACAATAAGGAATTTGAATAAGGAGATTTAGTTTGGAAAATAGTGTTTTCTATTGGGTTCAAGGATACTAAGATGGGAAATTTGATGAGCTGTCATCTAGGCCCTGCAACTAATATGGGAATGGATCGAAGTTCAGGAGATTCAGGTAAATCATCCACATCCACTAGGTCAGACCTTTGGAACCTGAGGAGGGATCTGTAGAAAAAAGGATAAATTAAACAAAGGGAAGGAAGAAATGAAATGAAGAAGATCAAAGGAAAATTTGAAAGCACCTTCTCGGATATTTAGACTAGACACAACTTGGTTCTTTTGACGATGCTTGCTAGGGGTGGAAGATGACAACTCATCATCAGAAAGGTCATCAATCAACCTAGTAAGAAAATCAGTTATTGATCCTTGAAATTGATAGAGCATTTTTAGTTTATTATTTTTCTATTCTTCTTAGCTTATTTGAATTTTTTTACTCTTATTTTCTCACCTTAATTCAGTTTTGGTCTTCGGCAAATAATTGGATTAATTGATAATTGTTGCTAATTTTCAGACTTTGTGCTCACATGACCTATATATCTTGTACAAGACCTATAGGACACTATAGAACTCTAAATGGAGCATATAAGTAGTCCATGTAAAAATAAGAAAAAGAGCTACAATGTTGTCAGAGATGAGTGTTGGATATAGGGGGAGCTGAAAAAAGATCAAGGCAAGGATGAACATGTTGCTTTAGAGTTTTAGCTTTTTACATGCCAATCAAATTGAAGGCATTTGTAATTTTGTATAAGTAGTTCAAGAAGCTTAACTTGTGATCCTTGCAATACATAAGCATATTCATATACATGCATTCATGACTGAAGAAAAGCATTCAAGATTACATGTTTGCATTTGAAAAGGAATTCTCATGACTTTGGTTTTGAAAAAATCAAAATGTGCACTGCCTTAATCGATTACCTGCGTGTATTATTTCTAGAAAAGCCATAAAGAACATTTTAATCGATCACAAGCAAGTCGTAATCAATTACATAGTGTATTTCACAAAACATTGCATGACTGCCTTAATCGATTACCACTTACTGTAATTGATTACCAAGGCTTAATACAAAACATAGCATGACTGCCTTAATCGATTACCATTTATCAGTAATCAATTACAAAGGCTTATTACATAACTAAGACAAATTGGGTTAATCGATTACATTGTTCATAAAAGTTTTCAAGATTGTCTCAAGAACATTTTAACCGATTACTTGCTATATTAATCGATTACTTGATGCAAAATAATCGATTACCGTTATGTATTAATCGATTACAATTAGTTAAATCTATTTTTTATTTAAAGCTTTTGGATCTGTGCTTTGAGATACAACATACAACCTGAGTTTACGAATTACTTAACACTTTCTAAGCTTTCAAAGGTCCAAGAAACATATTTTCTGAGTGATACATTTCTTGTTTGAGATTAAAAGTTTACATGCTTCATTGATGATGATATGTTAAGACAAGATCCTTGAAAAGAACTTCAAGAGAGTTGATTTTCTGTTCATCAGCATTCATGCAACCTGGAATTGATTGGTAACATTCATTCATTCAATTCATTCACTGAGGATCACAGGTTGTGTCTCTTTTAAACTTTTCTTGTAAATTGTTTTGTTTGAAGTTTGTGTAAGGCTAAGATCAAAATAGTTTTCTTTCAAGCTTTCTAGAGTAGTGTTCTCTAGGGGTAAAGAACTGAGTAGAGTTCTCAGGTTCTTTGTGATTTGATTTCTAATAGGGTGTTAGAATTCTAGTTCTTTATCTAGGGTGGATAAGGATAATCACTTGTAACAACTTGTAAAAGAACAAATTTGATTTAGCAGAACTCTAATCTTGTTTGATTAGAAGAACTGGATGTAGCTTCTCTTGAGAAGTGAACAAGCATATGTTTTGTGTTGGTCTTTCTATCTCTTCTTGTTATCTTGATCTCTTGACAATTGTGATTTCTTTCTTAATCAACAAGTGCAGATTTTTGTCATTTATTCCTTGGACTGAGTGGTTGGGTTGAATTGAAGTTTCATTGATTTTAAAAAGTAACAAAGATCCTTCAACTCTGATTTTGTAAAAGTTTTAAAAGGTAAAGTTTATACCAATTCACCCCCTCTTGGTATTTAGGTGTATTCATATTATTTTCAATGAGCTCCATCTAATTCTTCCATTTTGAAGTTCATTTTTGGTGTGTAAGTCAGCACCTCTACACTTTGATTTTGGGTTGCGAATATTAGGCCTTTGCATTTTCTAATTAGCTTAATGAGAGAGATTAAGTAGGCCTAATCAAGGCCCATTCATTCCTTCTGATTATTTCGAGTATATATTAGTCTACTTAGTCTATTTTAATAGTTAGTTAATCATTTTTCAAACACATTTTTAGAAACTTATAGTACAAGTTTTAGATCAAACTCTTCTCTCTCTTTTTCTCTCACTTGTTCTTCATATTTCTTCATCTCTTCAACTCTGTTCTTTTTTTTTTAATCATTGCTTTTCTTCAATTGGTGATGATCATAAAAGGCTACACAACTAATCAATCCAAGGATCCAATTCAAGCGATGATGAATTTTAGTTTTGGTTAACAATTTTGAATCTTGTTGTGAATGTCCATCCTCTTCTCCAATTCTATTTTCATATTCATGACTATGAATGTGTTTAGCATTGAAAATGAATTAGGTAATTGATTAATTTCCTAATTACAGATTAATTGGATGATGATTCAATTTGATTTGTGATATCAACTTAATTAAGGATTTCGATTGAATTACCTCTAATTAGATTGACTAAACCTTCATAATAAGATCATCATCTTTAGAAAATTATGATAATTCAAATTGTCAAGATTTGGTGAATTGGATTGATGCTCCTTAAATATGTTTCATAATCCTATTAATTTTGAGATTCTGATTATGAATTGTCTCCAAACTGCTCGATGAAATCCTTGCTCTGATTTATAATTGAAGTTGGGACCTAATTGGATTGTGTCTCTAGTCAACCTAAGTTATTCCTACATTGCAAAATTTTTGGAATCCTAGTTTTTTTAGATGATTCAACATCGTTATCAGAAATCAAGTAGCCGATATAACTTCCCAACACTTTGTAAAGAAATCAATGTTGATGGGGGCTAAAAGCAAAAACTCTAAATTGAAAAAAAGTGTAGCTTGTCCTCAATATCTTTTAGAATTGTGGAAATCTCATTCGGTTGACAAGAAGTGCGTAAACTAACTGGAATGTGTATTGGATAGTTATGGATTTTTGGGATGGATTGAATGAAACGAAATTGCCTCTCAAACCAGTGAGGATAGTAGGCTTCAACCACTAGTTTGGTGTTCCTTGACTTGGGCTTTACACCAAATAAAAAACAATGACTCGTTCATGTCAAGGCCCAATTATTTATAGTTGACATGCTCCATTCATTGAGCATAGCCATGTCTATCAGTATCCAATGAGGACCTATTAGATAAACAGAAGTAAGAGAGAAACGCAAAGAAAAGTTACCTATCAAGAGCCAATTTACAATGAAAAAGGCTAATGATTTTGATGTTGGAAGGGATGTGAGAGATTTCCCATAACATGTGTCATCCTATTTAGTCATCAGCATACCGACACCAAGATAGAAGGCATATGGAAAGTATAGTTGTTCCTAAATAACCAAAAACCAAATTGGACAAGAAATAATGTTGTATTTGTTATGATCCTATAATGAATCCAGGTTTAGAAGAATAATTACATATGTTAAATGAAAACAATAGGAATACCCATAATAACCAAGAGGGGGGTGAATTGGTTTAAACTTGGTATTTTAAAATTTATTTATAAAATCAGAGTTAAAGCATCTTAATCACTTTTAAACCAAGAATGCTTCTAATCAATCAAATCACTCAGCTCAAGAAATCAATTGCTCAAAACAGGACTTGTTGAGTAATGATAATAATACCAAGAACAAATGAACAAGATAACTAGTAGAGATTAAGGAATAGAAAAACAACACAAGAATTATACTGGTTCACTTCTCAAGAGAAACTACATCCAGTTTCTTCTAATCAACACTAGATTAGAATTTCACTATTATAAATTTCAGTTCTTACAAGCTTTACAACAAGCATTGTTTATCAACCCTAGATAAATAATAGAAATCTAAAAATCTATTAGACTCCTAGTGATCAAGAACCATAGAACACTACTCTGTTCTTCCCTAGAGAACCCTACTCTAGCACTAGTTTCAAAGAACTCTTTACAATAGCTTCAAATAACAAAAAATACAAAAAAGAATTTACAACCAAAGATAATGGAGAGAAACAACCTGATGATCCAATGAATATGAATGCATGTGGTTTACCAATCAGAGTTGAATTGCAGAGAAAGATTTCAGAACATGCTCTCCAAAACTTCTTTGAAAACTCTTGCCCAAGAAATTATTTAATACCTATGAAGATTAAAGAGTGGGACAAGAACTTAGTTAACCCAGAAAATTACTTTCTAACTTTGAGAAGGCTTGTGTATATTCAGAAAATTTGAAGTATTCAAGTTAATTTATCAGACAAGCCTTTATCCTATTTATAAAAGCTTTTTGTAACAGACTGTAATCGATTACAATCCGCCAAATAATAAATTAAAACGACTTATGTAATAGATTAAATTGTCACTTAATCAATTAAAGTGTTCAAAGCTTCATCCTGGGTTTTACAACGAACAGAATAATCGATTAAATTGAGCTGTAATCAGTTAAAGCAATAAAGTTCATTTGTGAAGCAAGCTTATATAATCGATTACAATTTGTGGTAATCGATTAAAGCAATGAGGTTCATTGTGAAGCAAGCTTGTGTAATCGATTACAATTTGTGGTAATCGATTAAAGCAGTGAGGCATGTTTTTTGTTTTTACTATGTAATCGATTACAAGAGTTATGTAATTGATTAATATGTTCTTCAAGGCTTTTCCATATTTAAAATGAAGCAAATAATCGATTAAACCGATGTGTAATCGATTAAAGCATTAAGATTACATTTTTCCAAAAACATTAGCCATTTAATTTCTTTGAAAAACATGAATAGCTTTGATACTTTAAGGAAAACATTTAAGCATGTTAATGATTATGTGCATGCAATACAAGGATCAAAAGATTGGCCTCTCATAAACTTAATTTGAATTACAATCTTCAAGGCATGTGAAAAGCTCAAAACTTTCTTCTAAATCACAAGTTTCATCTTCTTGTTGCTTCCCCTATATCCAACAATCTCCCCCTTTTTGGCTTTGAACATGACAAATATTGGTTGAACATGTGTTTAATTTTTGAAGTACTTTGAGGGATGAAAGATAGAAGTCTTGAACTTTGTTATCCTAAAAACAAATCAGCCTCTTTGCCAAGAACAAGTGTTAAGAGATATGCTTACATAAACATTGATCATTTGCTTTCATTTAAGTTTACTGATAAGTGCCTTATTTCAGTTGAATTCAAGCTTACAATGCTGACACTTATCTTTTGATTTTAGTAAATTTACTTATAATCTTGCCCTAAACCTAGTTAAATTGTATTTAAGACTTATTTAAATGTTGTTTTTCACATTTCAGAAGATTAGGACAATCATATTTTGTATTTTGATAGGTTTCGTTGATATCCGAAGCTTCCAAGCAAGCAATGCAAGCAAAAAAGGCATAAACATCAAAATTGGGAGGTGTCAGAAGCAAAATGGCCCATAACTCGTCCTGGCCCATGACCTTTCTTCACCATTAAGCTTTTAACTCGCCTAGGCGAGCATTCTATGTGCAATTGGCTCGCCCAAGCGAGTGGCTTTCTTCAACACGAAGTCTTTAACTCACCCAGGCGAGTGGCAGAAGGAAAAAATGCTCGCCCAGGCGAGCTTGAAGTTCCAAAAAAGGTGGCTAGCTCGCCCAGACGAGCAAACACAGGCAAAAACACTCGCCTGGGCGAGTGGAAGCAGGGAGGAGGCCAAAACCTATAAATAGGCATGCAAGGCTTGGAGCATGGCATCCAATTTCGAATTTCACATTCCAATTTCAAAAATTGAGAGCCTTAGACGAAATTCTTAGCTTAGGAAGCTTAAATAGTAGTGTTAGGGAGGTTAGGAGAGTGAGAGAAGTGAGAATTAGTGTGGAGACTCTGCCAGAAAGAAGTGGTGATGGTTCCCTTCATCAATTCTTCCCTTGAGGAGATGCTCTCCACAATGATTGGCTAGCTTCTCTTAAGGATTGGATGTAATCTTCTTACCCCTATGTATCTCTTTTAATATTTATTTATGCATGAATCTTTTCTATTCCTTATTGGTAATTTCATTCTGTTCTTAATGCTTGATTCTACTTGATCACTAATTTCATGAATTTAAATTCTAAGCTTGACTGGAAAGTGCCCTTAGGATTTGAACTGAATGAGTTTACTCATTATGTTACGTTGCTAGGAATAGGTCATAACTTTTTGATTGCATAAAGCACGCGATAATGATTAAAATGCTGTGGTATTTACTTCATATACGAGGGATCGATATCCGCTAGATATCCTTAGGATTCTCGAATGCGAGGAATCGATTCGAGGTGAAATAATGTATGCATCAATAAGAATAGAAATTGATTTATACATGATAAAGTTAATTGAATACTGAGGGTATGAATGATGAAACCAAATCCCATTTTCTCATAAATATATTTCATTTTTACTAGTTTCATAATTTTTCGTTACTTTCGTAAACATATGAAATTCTGCTCATCCTTTTTGTACATAACTATTGAATTGTTAAGTTATATTTGGAGTAACTGAGTAGCTCAAGTTCCTGTGGAGACGATCTTTATAAATTTTGTAACTTACAACGACAAATTGGTACGCTTGCCAAGAGTCTTAACAAGTTTCTGGCGTCGTTGCCGGGGACTTGAGTCGCTCACTAAATTCTTTCAAATTTAATTTTTCAATTGAATAGGACTTTTTCTTTACTTTCGTTATTTTGATTTTGTATAAATTATTTTGTGTTTTATTTTATTTTATTTTCACTAACCTCGGTACTTACGAGTTATTGCAAATTTGTTCTTTTTCCTTTTTGAGGTAAATTTCTTGCAGATAAATTGTTGTTTAAATTCAGAAATTACCAAGATCATAAAAGAAGGAAAAGAAACAAACAACTAAAAAGCCACTGAGTGAATCTTCTTCTATTTTCATTCTCCTTCACAAGTAAAGTCACCTGTAATTTATATTATGACTGATAAAGGAGGGGGAAAAGAAAATAGACTACCAAGGAGGACTCTTGGTGACTATGCGTATCAACAAGGACTAAAGCATTACAACAGCATAGCCATTCCTCCTTTCAGTAAAAAGGTTGTGGAATTGAAGCTTGCATTGCTCAGTCTGATTGGATCACATCCTTTTTCCTTAATGGACCATGAAGATCCATACACTCATTTGTCTACCTTCAGGGAGTTGTGTAGTACCATGGGAGCTTCAGATGAAGATGCTGAAGCTGTCTATCTCAAAGCTTTTCCTTTTTCTTTGACAGGTAAAGCAAAGACATGGCTTCAATCCCAACCAAACAAAAGTCTCAGCACTTGGGAAGAGGTGGAGGAAAAATTTACTGCCAGATTCTTTCCTCCATCCAGATTCATAAGTGCAAAATCAGCAATTGCTACTTTTTCCCAAAGGTTTAATGAATCTCTCTGTAAGACATGAGAGAGATTCAAATCATTACTCCAGAGGTGCCCAACCCATAACTTTGATGATATTGCACAGCTACATATTTTCTACAGTGGTTTCAGACCTCAGACAAAGATGATTTTTGATGCCTCAGCTGGAGGTACTATGATGTCAAAGAGCCCAGAGGAAGCAATTGCAATCATTGACTCCATAGCAGCTAGTGATTACCAGTCTCACCATGATAGGTCTTCGATTCAAAGGAAAGGTATAATGGAGCTGGATACTCAGAATGCAATTCTAGCTCAAAATAAACTCTTGACTCAACAAATAGAGGCCTTGACCAAACAGATAGGCCAACTTTCTCAACAAATTCAGCAAGCACCTGGTTATTACCAGCAAGAAGAGAAGGCTTATTATATGCAGAATCAAACCAGATCTCTGCAAAACTTCCAAGGAAATTACCAAGGCTACAGAGATGGTCCAGGTTCAAATAAGCCTTATGGCTGGAGACAGCAAAATGATAATGCATATTATGGTTCCACTAACTCTTCTTTTGTAGGTCCTTCTAACAACTCTTATGCAGGTTCTTCAAATATGGGTCCACCACCACAACAACAAGAAGCTCAACCTGATAGAATTTCAAAAATGAAAGATACTCTAACTCAATTTATGCAGATGTCCATCACAAATCAAAAGAATACTGAGGCTTCCATTAAAAATCTTGAAGTGCAGGTTGGACAACTTGCAAAACAACTATCTGAGCATAGAAGTGGACCTTTTCAGCAAACACACAGGTTAATCCAAATGAACCAAAGCAGTGTTTTAGAATGGACGTCTTGGATGAAGTAATTTCTGACTCCAAGAGGTTGGTTCAAGGAAAAGAGTAGAGAAAATATCAGCTGAAGCATTAGAGGAAATGAGTGGATTTGAAGAAAATTATCTCCAACAGCTATATGCTTTCAAGAAAATCCCTTACTAGCAGTTTTTCTTTGAGAAATTTTCAAAGGAAGAAAAGAATCAAGAATAAAAAATAAAGGTAAAAGCTCCACATTCTAAAAATGTTTTTGCTTGCAGGTAATTCACAGAAACCAGTTATCAATAATTCAATTCTCTTTGGAAAAGAAAAGAAACTGGTGAAAATTTTGGAGGAAAACACATAAGCCATTGGCTCATCACTATTGTCCAACTGTTGGGAGCCGAAGCCATAACAAAGGCATCCAGCTAATACGATGTTAAAGAAGCACTCCTAGGAGGCAACCCAGTGTTTTTAAATTTTGTATTAATTTGTGTTATTTTAATTTTTATGTCTTATGCTTATGAATTATATTTCTGAATTTTAATTTTTGAATTTGTATCTTTTTGAAAGTATAACCTGCTTTGTTAGAGCTATCATTACACGACCTAGGGACAGGTCCATTTGTCAGGAGGAGGCATAGGAGGAAGAACGTGGCAGATCCTATTGGTTATCTGAATGGAGGACACTGAGCTCCTCAGCCATGATCTTCAAAAATTTGTAATATTGTCTTTATGTTTGTTTATTGCTTTATTCAGTACATCATTTCCTTATTTACTTTTTTATGTTTACTTGAATAATTGTGTGCATTTATGATTCTTTTTGGTATTGCGCACTTTGATTGTGTACACAGAGGTTTCTCTCTTTTGGAAAGTACACATTTTGATTAAATTTTTTTGTTTTTATAAATCTTTTTGAGACTTAACTGACTTACATGTTTTGAAAAGAATCAACAGATAACGTTTTTGAAATTTGCTTTTTGAATTAGATCAGAACACAACAAAATGATTTGTTAGGAAACTTTGAGAAATGAAAAACAATGAATGGTTTTCCAGATACCAAATGAAGGAAGATGTTTTTACATGGAATTGATAAAGAACAATTTTGGAAACATTGATTTGATTTAAACATGAAAACAGACCTTAAGCCTTAGTGAGTGTGTGCAACCACAAAAATTACATTGAGTGTCCTTACTGATAAATTCTATAATTGATTTTGCATGAATTTCTAATGGTCATAACATATGATTCATGGATATGATTTAGGCCTTCTTTCTTTCTGACATCTTTTAAGCCACTGGCCAAAAAGCTATCCTAAAATATATAATGATTTACCCTTTGCAAGCCCTTTGAGCCAAACACTTGATATTTTGTTGGAACCCTGACCTAGGATAAGAATTCCCTACCTTACCTTAGGTTAGGAGAGAAAAAGGGTTTGTTATTTTGTTAAGAACTTTTATTAGTTGGGCAGCTAATGTGATGAAAAAGACTTTGTTTAAAAGTGGCTATTCATGCGATCTAAAAAAAAAGAAAAAGGTAAAAAATTCCTTGTGCTCTAAATTATAAAGTGCTATGAAAGCATTGATATGAGAAATATGAATATCTTGGTCGGAAAAGAAATAGGAAGTAATGAGAACATTTTTTTTAATCTTTATTTGCTCTCTTATTCTCAAGGTATTTTTGAATATCTAGAAAAACCAAGATTTTTATTCAAGCCAGGCCCAACCCTAAAAGTCCTAAAGATCCATGATAATTATGTACTTTGATTTGATAGGAAATGAGCTGCAAAATTTATCTATGATATATCAATGTTAGAAATGATATTAAACACTTACCTGTGGGAGAATTAAACACCTTTGAGAGGTTTTCCTCTGTTTAAATCAATCAGATGTTTCCTATGATGATCTTTAGAAATGAAATGTGAATTGATATTAGTCTCATTTGGTTTTGTAAATTTCATCTTCTGTGTTTTCAATTCTCGAGGTTGACTATTTGAAAACTTGTTCTAATCACTTTTGAAAGTTGATTCTTTACAAAGCATGTTCATATTAAGAGTATCTTCTATACTCCTAGTATTATTTTACGTTGCTTGAGGACAAGCAAGATTCTAGGTTAGAGGGAGTGATAAGTGCCTTATTTCATTAGAATTCATGCTTACAATGCTGGCACTTATCTTTTGATTTTAGTAAATTTACTTATAATCTTGCCCTAAACCTAGTTAAATTGTATTTAGGACTTATTTAAATGTTGTTTTCACATTTCGGAAGATTAGCACAATCATATTTTGTATTTTGATAGGTTTCTTTGATATCCAAAGCTTCCAAGCAACCAACGCAAGCAAAAAGCGCATAAACATCAAAATTGGAAGGTGTCAGAAGCAAAATGGCCCCGAACTCGTCCTGGCCCATAACCTTTCTTCACCATTAAGCTTTTAACTTGCCCAGGTGATAAAGTGCTTTTAGTTAAATTTGTCTATCATTCTTAGCTTATTTGACCTCTTTTGGACTTTTATTTCTCCATTCTAATTCAGTTTTTGACCTAGGCAAGTAAGTGGACTTAATTGCTAATTGTAGCGTATTTTCGGATTTTTTTTTTACTCACTTAACGTATCTGACTTGTTCAGGGCCTAGAGAGTGCTACCAATCTCTGAATGGAGTGTTCTAGGAGTCCCTGGAAAGATAACGAAAAGATCTACAAGTTTACTAGAAATAGTACGAGGCCAATTCTGTCATTTGGAGAGTCATTTTAAGCTCTGAAGTTGGCACCTTTGCACTTGTAATTTTGGGCTGCGAATTTGAATTTTATGGTTGTAAATAGTAAATAATTAGAATTGATGGGTTTTGTTGATGGCCCATTCTTTTCTTCAGACTTATTCACTACATATTAGTGACATTGGACAGATTTCACACACAATTTCATTTTTTTTTTATAAAAAACACTTTTACATTTCTCTCTTTTAAGTTTTAGATCAAAACCCTTGCTCTCATTTTCTCTCTACTGTTCTTCCTTGTTCTTCATTGTTCTTCATTTTCATTGTGCTGTACTTCCATTTTTGTGCAATCATTCCATGGGGCTTTCACTGATGATGATCATGGAAGGCTAAATCTTCAATCAATCCAAGGATCCAACCCAAGCACAAGGAGAATTTGAGTTCTGGTTTAGTATTTCGAATTCTATTTGAATGTTCATCTTCTTCTTCTTCAATTGTTATTCTGTTTTCATGATTATGAATGTGTTCAGGATTAAAAACGGATTAGGTTATGGATTCATTTCCTAATTTCGAATATTAATCACAGATTAATTGGATGATATTTCAGTTAGGGTTGTGGTTTCAATCAATTTAGGAGTTAGGTCGATTGAATTGCTTCTAATGAGATTGAATGAACTTTCATAATAGGATAAATTTCTGAGAACAATAATGATTCAAATTGCTTGGTGAGGTGAATTGCATTGATGCTTTAATTCTGTTTTACATCACTTCTGTTGAATTCTGTTAGTTTCTATATTGCTCTTTAATTTTAGTTTACGTTTTTTGCAAGTTTTACTTACGCACACAAACTGTTCGATAAAATTTCCCCCTCACCGTTATTTGTAAATTGAAGCTAGAACCTTATTGATTGTTTCTTTGAGTGGACCTAGGTTAATCCTGTGCTACAGAATTAACGTAGTTAAATTGTTTTGGTGTGTGTCGACAACGTGTTATCACCAGGCGAGCATTCTATGTGCAATTGGCTCGCCCAAGCGAGTGGCTTTCTTCAACATGAAGTCTTTAACTCACCCAGGCGAGTGGCAGAAGGCAAAAATGCTCGCCCAGGCGAGCTTCAAGTTCCAAAAAAAGGTGGCTAGCTCGCCCAGGCGAGCAAACACAGGCAAAAACACTCGCCTGGGCGAGTGGAAGCAGGGAGGAGGCCAAAACCTATAAATAGGCATGCAAGGCTTGGAGCATGGCATCCAATTTCGAATTTCACATTCCAGTTTCAAAAATTGAAAGCCTTGGACGAAATTCTTAGCATAGGAAGCTTAAATAGTAGTGTTAGGGAGGTTAGGAGAGTGAAAGAAGTGAGAATTAGTGTAGAGACTCTGTTGGAAAGAAGCGGTGATGGTTCCCTTCACCAATTCTTCCCTTGAGGAGATGCTCTCCACAATGACTGGCTAGCTTCTCTTAAGGATTGTATGTAATCTTCTTACCCCTATGTATCTCTTTTAATATTTATTTATGCATGAATCTTTTCTATTCCTTATTGGTAATTTCATTCTGTTTTTAATGCTTGATTCTACTTGATCACTAGTTTCATGAATTTAAATTCTAAGCTTGACTAGAAAGTGCCCTTAGGATTTGAACTGAATGAGTTTACTCATTATGTTAAGTTTCTAGGAATAGGGCATAACGTTTTGATTGCATAAAGCACGCGATAATGATTATAATGCTGGGGTATTTACTTCATATGCGAGGGATCGATATTCGCTAGATATCCTTAGGATTCTCAAATGCGAGGAATCGATTCGGGGTGAAATAATGTGTGCATCAATAAGAATAGAAATTGATTTATACATGGTAAAGTTAATTGAATACTGAGGGTATGAATGATGAAACCTAATCCCACTTTCTCATAAATATATTTCATTTTTACTAGTTTCGTAATTTTTCGTTACTTTCGTAAACATATGAAATTCTGCTCATCCTTCTTGTACATAACTATTGAATTAAGTTATATTTGGAGTAACTGAGTAGCTCAAGTCCCTGTGGAGGCGACTTTATAAATTTTGTAACTTACAACGACAAATTGGTACGCTTGCCAAGAGTCTTAACATTTACTCCCTTGACTTAGATAGCTTCATCAGTTATTAATTTGCAAAAAAATAGAGCAAAACAGTCAGTTTTCCTTTTAATTATCAATCAATTTTTCTCCCCCTTTTTGGCTTATCAAAGACAAAAGGTAGCATAGCAAATAATGAGAAGCAGAAATTGAAATTTCATTAATGGAAAGGGAAAGACAATACATTAATTAGAAAAAAAAAAGTAAACTAGTAATACAAAAAAATAGGAAACACAAGGAACCTAAGCTAGTTCATCAAAATCATCAAGAACAAGCCTAGCTTCTATGTTTTCTAACCTAGATTTCATCTCTTCCATAGATGAATTAGTCTCAGCCCTGTGCTCATGGTCTAGTGACAATAAGACATTCATCTTTTGAATCATGAGTGATTCAAACGGACTATAAGATGGTTGAGCAGGGCCTTCATCTTCTGCTTCTTCATCAACTTCCTCTTCATTTCCAGCTGTTGGGATTTATTGTCCACCCCTTTGCCATCCATAAGGATTCTTAACCATCCCAAGCTTGGTAAGATGTTTCTCTTTGATGAGGCTATTACTGGAGTTTGTGTTGTCAATAACCTCATTAGAGACATCTATATTGAAGTAATCAATGAATCTAGACACTAAAACAACATATGGAAAAGGATAATTCATCAATCTTTTGGATTTAAGCATAATTTCCTCAAGAATGAGGATCAAGTTCATTTGAATGGAAGTCTTCATGTCATACACAAGTTGTATGTCATTATCTGTGGCTTGGGCATGATTAGTGGATCTAGGGGTCAAGATATAGGTGATTATGTAATGAAGAAGTCTATCTTCATGAGTCATTGGGCTAGTACTAAGCCTAAGTTTCGGCCACATTTGAGGGTCAAGAAGCATCCCCCTATAGGTTTCCACCCCATTATAGCCTCCAGCCTCTTCTTCAAATTTCCTTTCACCTTCAAAGGAAATACCAGCAACTGCTTCCCAAACTTCAGGAGTGATTTCCATGGCTACTCCATTAACTTGAGACAAGAGTGTCCCATCCATACAAGCCTTAGCACAGGTCTAGAACACTTTCACTAATTCAGGGTAAAAAGTACCCTTCATCTCAACAAACTTTTTCAATCCCTGGGCTTCAATCATAGCAGGGAATTGAAAACCTTCTCTAATAAACCAGTCAAGGTCAAGGTGTTTGGGAGGACAAATGAATTTGGTGGCATTAAACTGAAGGTAGGTCATTTTGTCTCGTTCAGCAGGAAACCAATGGTCTAACCTATTCACAGCAGGGTTAGAAGTTTCAGCACTCTTTCTCTTAGAGGATTTTGATCTCTTAGGTGCAGACATGGTGAATATGTGAGGAAAGGCTATCTGGACAGAGTTTCTAGACTCAGAATAAAAAAAAATAGTAGTGCTTAAGATTGAAGATGATAATGGTGTGATTTCTTCCTTTAACATAGGTTGTATTTATAGAAGATTTTGGGCTCCAAAGTTTAAATTTGAAATAAGTAACAGTTATTTTGAATTAACCCACTAACTTGAAAGCACAGAAGATTCAAATTTTGAATTTGGTGGCAGTTGGACAATTACATATTCCAAGAAAATCTTGCAAATTCTGCAGTAACTCCATGAATAATCGATTATATGCTTATGTAATCCATTAATTCATAAGCATAATTAGTTTCTGCAGAGACTGTAATCGATTATTTCAACAAGTAATTGATTATTACAGTGAGAATACGAGTTTTAAACAATTTTTCAAACAGTGTAATCGATTACCATTCACCGTAATTGATTATTCCAGTGAATTGAAATTTTGTAAGAGAATTTTTAAGTTGTGTGATCGATTAATTTGATGGCTTAATCGATTATTCCAGTGAAATTCATTTTCTGGAATCATTTTATATGAAGAATAATCGATTATCCTGGTTGTGTAATCGATTACATGAGCACAAATGTCATTTTAAACAGTTTTTCAAGTTCCTTTAGTCGATTAATATATGCGTTTATCGATTATTCCAGTAAGAATATCAATGTGAACATTATTTATGCAGCTCAATTTAGAAATTTTAAAGCACATGTGATGATTAATCAAGTAAGATGCTATTTCAAATAGATAAGTACATAGCAAGCATGCTAGCAAATGTTAGACTCATCAAGGATACCTAGTATGTTTCTAAGAGTATAGAGTCTATCTCTAGCCAAAGGTTTAGTGAATATATCAGCCAATTAATTTTCAGAATCAATGAAGTCAATTTTGATGTTACCTTTTTGGATATGATCTCTAAGGAAATGATCTCTTATCTCAATGTGTTTGGTCCTTGAGTGCATTATTGGATTCTTGGAAATGTTGATGGCACTTGTGTTGTCACATAGCAGGGGTATTTCTTTTAATTCTACACCAAAATCTTGCAATTGTTGTTTTAACCAAAGGTTTTGAGCACAGTAACTTTCAGCAAAGATGTACTCAGCTTCAACTATTGATAAAGCAACACAAGATTGCTTCTTGCAATGCCATGAGATTAGTGAACTGCTTGGTAGGTGACAAGTTCCACTAGTGATTTTTCTATCCAATTTGCACCTTGCAAAGTCAGAATCAGAATATCCAACTAAATTAAGTGATGCACCTTTAGGATACCAAAGACCAACTTTTGGTGTTGATTTGAGATATTTGAAGATCCTTTTGACTGTAGTGAGGTGTGATTCTTTGGGATTTGCTTGATATCTTGCACACAAACACACACTCAACATAATATCTGGTCTACTACCTACCAAATACAATAAAGATCCAATCATTCTTCTAAATTTTGACACATCAACCTTCTTTCCTTTTTCATCTGAATCAAGATAAGTTGATGTTGCCATTGGAGTTGCAGCATCTTTGCTTTTTTCCATTTCAAACTTTTTGATCACTTCAAGGCAATACTTGGTTTGATTTAGAAATGTCCCATTCTTCATTTGCTTCACTTGAAGTCCAAGAAAGAATGTTAACTCTCCCATCATTGACATTTCAAACTCATTCTGTATAGAGATAGAAAATTCTTTGCATAATAATTGATTAGTTGAACCAAAAATTATATCATCAACATATACTTGAACCAATAAGATATCATTGCTTTGCTTTTTGATGAAAAGTTTTATCAACATGTCCTCTTGTAAAAGATTGTTCAAGCAGAAATTTGCTTAATCTCTCATACTAAGGCCTTGGAGCTTGTTTTAAACCATAAAGAGTTTTCTTAAGTTTGAAAACATGGTTTGGATATTTGAAATCAACAAAACCAGGAGGTTGCTCCACATATATTTCCTCCTCAATATATCCATTTAAGAAAGCACTTTTAACATCCATTTGAAAAAGTTTAAAATCCATTAAACATGCATATGCAAGTAATAACCTAATGGGTTTCAATCTTGCAACTGGTGCATAGGTTTCCTCATAATCAATGCCTTCTTCTTGGTTGTAACCTTTTGCAACCAATCTAGCTTTGTTTCTGACTATGATTCCACTCTCATCAAGTTTGTTTCTAAAAACCCATTTAGTGTCAATAGGCTTGAGAGAAGAAGGTCTAAGAACAAGTTCCCAAACTTCATTTCTCTCAAATTGATTCAATTCATCATGCATGGCATGCATCCAACGTTCATCAATTAAGGCTTGATCAATATTCTTAGGTTCTATTTGTGAAACAAAAGCCATATTACAACAGAGATTTCTCAATGATGATCTAGTAGTTACTCCCTTTGAAACTTCACCAATTATATTGTCAAGGGAAAGATCTCTTGTAGTTCTCCAATCTTTTGACTCTTGGACTGGTGTTGATTGTTTTGTTTCAACAATTGGTTCTTCCTTTTCTTTATCCATTGATTCATTAAGTTGAATGAACTCCTCCAAAGGACCTGCATCAATATCACACTTCTTTTCCTTTTTAGAGGGATTAGATTCATCACAGATAACATGAACTGATTATTCCATGCATAAGGTTCTTTTATTGAAAACTCTATATGCTTTGCTATGTAATGAATATCCAAGGAAGATGGCTTCATCAGCTATAGCATCAAATTTTCCAAGTGATTCTTTACCATTATTTAAAAAAAATAAAAACACGTGTAGCCAAATGCTCTTAAATGAGAAATGTTTGGTTTTCTACCTTTGTATAGGGAGTTTTCTTTAAAATAGGCCTTATTAGTAATCTATTCAAAGTGTAGCAAACTGTACTTACAGCATCAACCCAAAAATGTTTAGGCAAATTTGTCTCATTAAGAAGAGTTCTTGCACCTTCTTTAAGGGATCTATTTTTCCTCTCCACAACACCATTTTGTTGGGGTGTTCTTGGAGTTGAAAAATTGTGATTAATTCCATTTTCTTCACATAATTTTTCAAAATGTTCATTTGGAATTCTTCACCATGATCACTTTTTATTGAGATAATTTTGCTTCCCTTTTCATTTGGAGCAAGTTTGGCCAATTTTCTGAAAGCTTTGAAAGCATCACTTTTGGATTTCAAAAACAAAGTCCATGTGAACCTAGAATAATCATCAACAATGACAAGCCCATAGTAATTACCTCCTAAACTCATAGTTCTAGAAGGACCAAATAAATCTATGTGAAGTAATTCAAGGGGTCTTGAAGTAGAAACTAAATTTTTACTTTGAAAAGAATTTTTTGTTTGTTTCCCTTTTTGACAAGCATCACATAATTTGTCCTTTTCAAACTTGAGTTTGGGTAAGCCAATGACTTAATCCTTTTTAATCAGCTTGTTCATATGATGCATGTTAATGTGACTTGCCCTTCTATGTCATAGCCAAGATTCATCGATTTTACTTATTAGCAAGAAGTGTTGTGAAAGAATGCATGATCTATGGAGAGTAAATAGATATTACCTTTTCTTTTACCTATATGAATCACCTCACCATTTTGTCCATCACATATCATGCAGCAACTATCATTAAATGGCACTTTGAATCCTTTATCACAAAGTTGGCTTATACTTAGGAGATTGTGCTTTAAATCTTCCACATAAAGAACATTTCTGATTTTGGTTTTAAAGTTGTCTCCTATATTTCCTTCTCCAATTATCTTCCCTTTGTTATTGTCTCCATTGGTGACAAATCCACCATCTTTAAGAGTCAAATTTGTGAGCATTGATATGTCACCGGTCATATGTCTAGAGCATCCACTATCAAGATACCATAATGATAATCTTGCTCTTAGATATACCTACAAAATTCAAATCAATTTACAAAGGAAGGTACCCAATTGAGATTGGGTCCATAGGGGTTAGCTATTTTCATTTTCATTGGCACTCAAATGCATTCTCCATTTGGCACATAGAATCTCCTAGCATAACATCTATTAGATGTGTGACCTTTCTTCAACAATAGTTACAAGTTACAGTTTTTGATGCTCTTTCAAAATAAGTCATGTGATTAAACCTTGGTTTTGAAACAGCTTTTTGATATTTCTGTTTTGGATGCACAAACTTGGTTTTTCCATAAGGTTTTGATCCATGTTTGTAACCCAATCCAGAAGTATCTCCAGCATATTTTTGCATACTTAGTATTTAAGCCAAATTGCATTTTCCTTTATAAAGCCTTTTCAAGAGATCAACCAAGTAATTATTTTCTGAAAGTAGTACCATATGTTTTTCACTTTGACTTTTTTTGAATTCATCAAACTCTTTTCAAATCATTGTATTTTTCAACATTAGATGAAGAAGAAGCACATACACATCCATTCACTTTGTAACTTGAAACAAGTTTTACATTTTCTTCTTTAAGGTTACAAATCTCGGTTTGCAATTCTGTAATTTTTGTGACATGCCATCTAACATTTCCTTTTAGTCTATTATTGGATTTTGCAAGCTTTTGAGCCTCTTTATGCATTTCTTGAAAAGCATCAACAACTTGATCAAATTCAGAATTTACCTCAATTTCAGCACTTGAGAATTCATCATCTTCATTAATTGTGGAAGTGAAACACACATTTGCTTCTTCATTTTCAGTTGATGATTCAGAAGTTGTTGACTCATTATCTTCCCAAGCTATATAGGCTCTCTTAGGATTTCCTTCTTTCTTTATCTTGTTTTCACCTTATTGCTTTTTCAAAAAGATAAAGCATTCAGATTTAATGTGGTCAGGCTGACCACATTCAAAGCAAGTGAAGTTTTTGTCCTCTTTTTGTTGTTGTTCTTTGTGAACTTTCTGTTCTTGTCTCTTCTCAAGAACTTGCTAAACTTTTTGACAATTAGATTCATGTTATCCTCTTCATCTTCTTCATTTAAGTCTTCCATCTTTTCCACCTTTGAGGATGTAGCTTTCAAAGCTATGCTTTTTTGTTTCTTTTCTGCATCTTCTGCATTAGTTAGTTGTGACATTTCAAGTTCATACTCAAGAAGCTTACCAAAAAGTGCAGCCATGGATATTTTGGATAGATCTTTTGATTCTTTGATTGATGTCACCTTTGGTTGCCATATTCTTGTGAGACACTTCAAGATTTTGATATTCAACTCTTCAGCATCAAAGATGTAACACCCTGAAAATTCAAAAACTGTGGTCAAAATATTATATGAATTATTCTTGCATAGCTATTAATGTGAGTATTAGATTATGAGAAATTTGGCTGGTCTATATTTGAATTAATTGGGTGAAATATCAATAAGAGACATTAAGGAAATGTTTGAAGAGAAATGAACATATTACCCTTTCCTTAAATCAGAAATTATAGAAATGCCCTTAAGGTAAAAATGACGATAATGCTCGGATATTTTTGAAAATTACAAAAATGTCCTTAGATATTTTAGTGAAATATTTTAAGATAGAAATTATATAAAAGCCCTTGGATATTTTTGAAATGACAAGAATACCCTTAGATATTTTTGGCTAGATATTTTATAGTGGAAATGACAAATATGCCCTTAAGATGAATGATGAATTTACCATAATGCCCTTCAGGCCATAAATGACCATATATCCTTAGAGATTTTGTGAGAACCTGATGAAATTACAGAATACTCTTGACTGGCAGAATATCAAAATAGTTTGTAACAAGAAACTCTAGAATAGAATTTCTATGAATTTTATAAGGTGACAACTTTGAAACATTAGTCAGAAGAATTCAAGCATTGGAAAAATATGGAAAAATAATAAATAGAATCTACAGAATTTTCTCTAAACTGTGGGGTACCCAGATTTATTTAATAAAATGGTTTAGTAATTTTGATGATAAAAAATAGTACAGACCAATCAGAATTAAGATAAAAGCAGTCTCGTATGCAAGGTTGTGTATCACTCTGCTTGTAAGTAATTTTAACTGTCATTGAAGTCAGTTTCTAGCAAACTCTAGAGTTTCATTATTTAATATTATCCTTTAGGTAGAAGAGTTCAAATTGAACTTGAACTTATCCTATGAAATGCCATGTATGAAGACAAATTCAACTTGAACTTTATTTTCTCTTAAAGAATGCCATGTGTGAGGCCATTTTCAAATTGAATTCTTCTTCTTCATGAAAGGTGACATGTGGATACAAGGAGAATCATATAATTTTCTTCTCTTTAAGAAAAATATCTTAAGCTTCATAAATTAAAATGATAAGATACAATCATGAAGACTTAAGAAATATCTAGACACTTGTAACTCACTATTAATATAGGAATGAGACAGCTATCATATATGTGCACAAAATGAGAAGAAAAATCTTCTCTTGTTCCCTTGATAAATCACATGAAAGAGGAGGAAGAATGGAGAAGTTTCATGGCTTGAAGACAAGTGGAAGGACACATGGAAGCAAGGTGTCATGTCTTAAAGGATAAGGATACTAAGTAACTTAAAATAAAGCAAAATTCTCTTCCTTTCCCTAGAATCCACGTGAAGCTTGGACAATCATGAAGAAAATTCATGATTAAGACACTTGGAAGGAAAATAGGAAGAAGCTTCATGAATTGGACAAGTGGTGGGACACTTGTAAAATTCATAACAAGTGTAAGGACACTTGTAAAGCAAGTCATCATGACTTAGGAGATTTTTTATAAATCTAGTTAGAATGGAATGGAATGACATGAAACTTAGTTACAATGAAACCAAATGGAAGTAACTAGCTAGGAAGGGTAGAAATGTCCATGAATATTATATCATTTTTCACCTACTATATAAAGGGAGGAGGAGGAACCTAAGTGGAAGCCAATTTCAAGACCACCCCTTTCTACAACCTCACGTGAAACTCTCTCCTCACACCACCTTCATTTCATTTCATCCTTCCCTTATTAAAGCCTAAATCAAGTGAGAAGAAGACTCCACTTCTCCTTGAAGATCACGTGTAGAAGAGGCTAGCATCTTTAGGGAAAGTTTGTCAAGTCTTGGAGGAAGAGAAAGATA
>PYAF01006091.1:458123-472031 GCA_007407185.1 Glycine tomentella
GTTATCTGTCTTATTTATGTTGGTTTTGGATAAACTGGATCAGCGTGGTATTATTTTGTACGCTAAAGCGTTGCTTATTCCATACATAATAAATCAAGAAAACGATCCTATACTTCCGCTGAGCCATGTGAATTGTGTTTTAAACGATAATATGATATTATTAATGTTAACACGTCGGAGGCCTACGGGGTGTTACAAAAGTCATCAGACAGAGAGATCATTTTCGCCCTGAGTCCCACAAAGTTTCATTTCGTATGGAAAAAAGGTTTTAGGATGTTCAAGCTGGGGAAAACCATTCCCTAGTTCCTAAACATTTTTAGAGAGTGTGATACGGGGGACATTGGTGGTTGTGAGCACGAGGGCGAGAGGGAGCAAGTGTAGCATTTGGAGCATGTAAGCTCTCTATTCTTGGGAGTTTTTCCCTTGACTGTGTTCCACCGTACTCCGGGATAATGTTGGTTATTGTATGTCATGATGCATGTGGTATTAAAATGGTGTGTTCTACTTTTACTAATAACATGTATATGATGCATACTGTGATGATATGTTGTATCAATGATGAGGTTCTCTGGCCAGTAGAATAGACTATGTATGGACTTCCCTTAGAGCCAGACGTGGAACAACTCCTTGTGGTTAATGGATACAGAAACCTGAGAGACTGTGCCCTTAAGTGGATGATCTTCTCTTGGAAGTGCCATATACGTCGAAAAGTCCTGAGACTGTGCCCTTAAGTGAATAATCTTTCTCAAGCAATGATATATATTGAGAGATTGTGCCCTTAAGTGGATGATCTTTCTCAGGCAATGATATATATTGAGAGACTGTGCCCTTAAGTGGATGATCTTTCTCGGTGAGATATATATGTATGATGTAATTGTGCTACATTCCTGATGTTGGTAGCGCCCAACGAAATGGCACCTGTGTTACGATATGCATGTGATATATTGTATGATATACCTATTTGATGCTATGTATTGTGGGAAGTGAACCAGGGGGAGGAGAGGCCTCCAAGAACCCTGAGTTTACTGAGATTGTATCTCACCCTGGTTGGGGATCATGTTTTGTAGGTAATGAGCAAGGACCAGATGATGCACCTCGGCCAAGAGACCCGAGTAGGAGAGAGGAGCTCAGGTAATACATCCCGGGCTAAGAGGCCGGGAAGTGGCCGGGGTGTTACAGTATTCATAATGGCCATCTTTGAGGTTGTTGAGAAGGTGGAGATGCCCCTATGTAGGATGGAGAGAAGTAGATGACCAATGCCAATTCATGGTCAAACATGATATCTAACACAAAATTGCAGTATTCACTTACTACGCTTACTATACAAGAGCAAATAAAGTACCTGTAAAACCACATCAAAAGAAAGGCGTGGTGTTCACCCGATGAAAATACACCACTCTTCTTGGCGTTAAGAATCATGAATTTGGAATACTTAGAGTCATCCTTTGAAAAATTGATGCCAAAGGTATTGGAAGGAACGCAACAGGTTCCATATAGTGACGACAATTCCTCATCGCGAATCAGCAAGTTGAGAATAACTATTATGTCTAAAAAAGTTGGGCAAACCATGGCTTTTTGAAGCACAAATCCATTAATAGTCGTTGACCAGAACCCTAGGATTCCAATCACCACATCTTTTGGCCAATGCGTATCAATGGATGATAGCATGATCATGTCATAAATTCCATATTCCTTCCATTCATCTTTGTATGAAGCTGCCTCTTTAGCCAAGTTTGGTATTTTGGAAGAGGTCTAAGCATGTGCAAAAGCTGGAGCAAAATTTGTAGATCCCAAACCAGTCGCAAGTGATGGGAAGGGATTTTTATCATGATTAAACAAATTTTAGCCATCTTATCAGTGTTTTCACCTTCATTAAGGTAGTAAGGGCCAAGAAAGAATTCTTGGTGTGGCTCATCAAAGGAGGTGAGAGTATCTATGGTGGAAAAAGGATTAGGCTCAAACGAACAGACAAAGGCACTGAAAGTCGGTTGCTTAGAAGCAGTTGACATGGCTCAAGGTTAAGGTTCGCTAAATAGGTGAATGAAAAGGGGGGCTTCTAAGGCAATCTTATAAAAAGGAAACGATCAGGAACGATTGTAGAAGATAAGAACAATAGAAGATAGAGGCGAAAATCAGGTTTCAAAAAGTTTGAAATATGGTTTCCATAATTAAATATTCTTGATTATCTGAATATTTTCTTATCGTTGTTCAAGAAGTTAAAGTTTTGAATTTCAAAGGACTCAACAAAAGGGGGGTAGTTATGTTAACACCTAAAAAGTTATTCGTTGGAATAACAACTATTGAGTAGCTACAAGTACCTTAAAGAAGTCAATTAGGGCAGTTGACATGGCCAATTTAGGGTAAAATGGTAAAATGATTAGGGTGAAACTCTTTGAATAGTGTGTAGGCCAATTTAGAGAACATGCAAAGTAGCTAGACGGATAATGGAGCGTTTGAAGGGATGATAGTCATGATCTGCTAAATTTTAGGGATTTTTCTCCTAATGCTTCAACTAATGTAAATGTTAGTTTATCATCATAAACAAGACCTATCACATTGTAATCAAGACACACAAACATCAATACACAAAACTCAGTCATTTTGTGCCTATTATTTGCATTATCTCATTTATTTTCCTTATTTTACCTAATTCTTTCAAATTCCTTTATTGCTTTTAGCTGTTTATCGCTTCCTTTACCGCAATTTCTACATAAGAGTAGTTTAATTTAAAAACTTTAGTTCATTGACTGCTAGAAAGCTATTTGGAGTAGACTAGGAACCCAACAAAGAAACATAATCCCTACTTTGGGTCAATTGCCTAAAGGGAATCAATGCTTGGTACTTAGTCGTCACCACGACAAATGGAATTTCACACCAATAGTATAACACATTTTTCATTCTCAATAATGAATAATGAATTCCATGTAGTGTGTCAGTTTCACTTCTCTCATATATATAGGAGAGTGATTTCATCCAAATCCCAATAAAAATCTTATTTATCAAATCTTATTTGATTTAGATAATTATCTCATCAAATTTGATTTAAATTTATAGATAATTTTTCTTTTAAGATTTATATATATATATATATATAATTAAATCATATCTAAATAATTATCTTATCATATCGCATATTATTTAATTAAATCTTATTTTATATATTAACTATGAACTAAATTAAATCACATTTAATTTCTTCATCTGCTCCAACTGATTATTCTATGTGTGTGACCCTATAGGTTCCCACTAGATTGACAATAATATTATCTTATAATATTATAGACAGTGATTGACATCTAGCCAGCCCGTGAGAAAAATCGATGATTCAATTTCAACCTTATCACAACCATTTCCACCATGTAGTCTTTGTCCCTTCTTCCAAATATCTTGATTGAACGCGAGTCATAAGAGTACCATCCTCGTTAAGTTTGATCATCGATTTCTCAATATCCAATATCTCATATTGACCCATTTCCGCGTGGCCACGCATATAACCCATCCCACTCTATCGAGAGGCTCATAGACATAAGTCTTGTTATGTAAAAGGGATAAACCTATCTACATCACGCACATCCCTCAATATGATCCATTGTAGGCACAATTACTACCTTTATGATCACCCTGTTATGGATGAAGTTGATTAGCATTGAAGCCTACAACTCCTACATGTAGGAATCGAAGTGACTTCAAGTCGAAGGACGACTATCACCTTATGGTTGTCATGAGAAGAAATTATGACACTTGCATAACTATTATGAAGCCTTCTTGTAACACCCCGACGAATCACATCAGAAAGAGAGGGATCCAGAAGCTGTACAGGTATGAGACTATACAAAATGAGGATGACTTAAAGGAATTAATTGGTACTACTTATACAAATAAGATGCATATACTTTTCGGTAGCCCATCACTTGAGGACTTCATAGTTAAGTGTGTTTGGCTTGGAGTATTATGAGATGGGTGACCTTCTGGGAAGTTTCGCAGAAAAAGTGTAAGTGGGGACAAAAAATGTTGAAATGTCTTATGTTGATTTGTGGGGTTAGTCATTGATCCTGGAAATAGGCAGAGTTGATTTTTGATGTCTCAAAAAGAGCTATCTATAGAGGATTCTAACTGGTGGAGGGTCTGACCAACAAGGATGTTGAGTGAAGTGCCACCGCGTGAAGTGTCATAGTGTGAGAGCTACCGAGAAGTCAAAACTTAGGGATGTCACACTTCTCATAGTTGGTATATTCAGTATAAATATTATTTCTAATGTTTATATGTGTGTACTGAATTGATATCTCATATCCATGACCTATGAGATATGGTCATTAGTCTACTCACACAATAGCCTTAATGCATTATTGTCACCCTTGCCAACAATAATACTTGACTACAAATGCTTTTAGAATAGTATTGTTCGATGAATCTCACAGTCAAGTCCCACTTGATTTTCCATTGAATGAATCATCTATTCTAATGACATTATTACGCTATAAAACTAATAACATAATAATTGACATGCCTCATTTATATATAAAATATATAAACCAAAATCATGATTTATATATAGTCTGAAATGGATTGGCCACTAGGGCTAACTTTTCACAAATACAAGTATTATGTTACGACCACTCTAGCTCTACAACTCAAGCTCTACCACAAGTTTGATAAACCCAATATTCTTTGTTCTACCAAGCCACTGATGACTCTATACAAATCAAACAGATTTGTTATTTGTTTACACAATGACTAACTTTCAATTGTCTTACAAACCTATATAAATCTCAACACTTAGTCTTTGCTAGCAAAATGTTCAAAGTGTTTTGAAAGATTTTTTGAACTATACAAAAAATTTACATAGAGATTTTTACATAAATACTTTAAATGATAGTGTGTAGGTATCATGTCCCATTTCTTCAAAGCCTCTGGTATTTATAGAACTTCATCTTGAAGTATTTATTGTCTTTTAACAAGAAGCTTTTTTCACTTAAGCTTACGAGGAATGCTCATGGTCGTTGGAGAATTTAATACTTGCATTAAATGCATATTTTTCTTCATGCATTAAACCACTCTGATTGGCTTTCGTGCTGGACACTTATGTAGAAAACCACTTCTTTTGAGTCAGAGCAAGTCTGTCATAGCAGAACACGTCTTTTGATGTTGTTTGGCACTTTTAGAACTTGAGCTTCATTTATTCTTCATTTGATTCAAAGATCCTAGGAGAATGTTTCTACAAAGTGAATCTCAAATACAAAGAAATAAATGAAGTCTTAAATGTTATTCATTAATGTTATATTAGATCATGACTTGATCCGATTTTTGTCTAATATTTCAGATATACAATGTATGCAGCATGGTCTGATATCACATAAGACGTAACTTTTAACCTTTGTATTTATTTACATTTTATCAAAGTAATTATGAGTCATGATTCAACTCTGCCTATGTGTGCGTGCATGCATGGTCTGTCCCAAGCCAGGATAAAGGAGGAGGGTTGGTGTCAGGTGTTGCAAATCCACCCTAAAAAACAAAACAACTATTTTTATGAGATGAACCTTTATGATATTTCGTTGGGACGTACCCTTCTTAGTGACACGTTACATCGGGCCCCAAATATAGTGAAAAATAGGCTAGGGTTCGTGCCATAAGGCAATGTGCTACATCAGTTCTGGAATGTAGTGATAAGTGAGCTGGGGTCCTTGCCGCAAGGCAAGACACCAGGTCTTCACCTAGATTTGGTGACAAGTAGACAAGGGTCCCAACATGTAGATGGACAAACACCGCTCAGGGGTTAAGGATACAATTGGGAAGTTAGAACATAGAAATATTAACGGGTAAACTGAGGGAGTTAGCAGATGTTTTTACCAAAAGGAAAGTGAATATTGTTTGCTTGCAAGAAACTAAGTGGGTTGGAGAAAAGGCCAAGGAAGTAGATGGCACCGGTTTCAAGTTGTGGTACACAGGTATAACCAAGAGTCAAAATGGGGTCGGAATTATGATCGATAGAAGTTTCAGAGATAAAGTACGTCATAAGGAAAGGTGACATGATTATGATGATTAAGCTTGTAGTCGGTCATTTAATTTTAAATGTCCTATGTGTGTTTACACCCCTAGTTGGAATGCAATCAAGTGAAAAGAACCAATTTTGGGAAGACTTGGAGGAGGTTTTGAGAGAGATACCTAGGGGTGTTCGCGGGTCGATTCGGATTGATTTTGACCAAATTTAGGATCCAACCCAATCAAATTTGATCGGTTCGGTTCGGTTTGATTTTAAGAAGAAACAAAATTAAAATCCAACCCGTTCATGAATGGATCGGTTCGGTTCGGATCACCAGGTTACCCATTTAATTTTTTTTAGAACTACTATTTTATATCACGATTCTTTCAAATATCTCATACAATTAACACAATATTATCAAATGTATGAAAATAGTAAAATTGATTAATTTAATACCACCAACATAATATTATAAAATAGACTTATAATATAAATTAAAACAAAAGATTTTTTGAACAAGATTTACTATAATAGTCTGAATCACAACTGTTTTTTACAAACCAAGCTTTGTTATAACCAATTTTGTTGCAACCAAATTTGTTGAAACAAACAAATAAACAAAATATGATTCATTAATATTATAAACATGGTAAACAAAATATGAAAAAAAAAAGTCATAACCTTAAATCAATTCTTATTTCAAAGCAACATACTGTTAGTATCTTGGTTCTGATCAAATTTTCCATTATTTTGATTTCAGCTACTTAAAGTTTCAAAGTAGGGAACATAACTCAAATGTCTGAAATACAAGGTCCTAAACAGTTAGCTGAGTTTATTTATATAAAACTATTGATGGTTAATTTAAGTCAATTGAGAACTTTTTTAAATTGAAAATTATTTAATTTGGTCCAATTTTTGAAAGCAATCGAGAACTTTTTTAATTATAAAAGTCTGTTATTAAAACTTCTATAACATATGGATATTGTGTTGGTCTCAAATGAACTCAAGAGGGGATGAATTGAGTTTTATAAAATAATTAATAATTTAAAATCAAATTCAAAGCAATAATATGGAGATAAGAGATAAATAAGACACAATCAATTTTAACGTGGAAAACCCAATTGGGTAAAAAACCACGACATCCAAATTGGATAATCAATCCAATGGACAACTCCACTATGATAATTTTGTGTACAAGAGTTTCTAGTATCCTAGTTTCCTAGTCTATCGTTACACAACAATTATCTCAGCTGGTATCCTTGTTTCCCAGCAAAAATCTCTAGTCTCAACTCATTAAAAATAGAGACTGACTGATATCCTTGTTTCCCTGCCAGACTAGTATCCTAGTTTCTCAGCCAGAAGTCGCACGCCTCAATTCATCAAGAACAGAGACAAGACTGGTATCATAGTTTCCCAACTGCAACCTTTTTCAAAGTCAAGAAGAAGAATACAATAAAATAGTTACCAACACTTATATTCCTTAAGCAAATAGGTACCTTTAAATCCTGGTGGAGAGTTGAAGAATCAGACTTGCCAAACGTTTCTATATGATCTCACAACAATTCTCTCAATGATGCAAACATAAACTCTCTAAAACTCTAATATTATTTGGAATGGAATGCATACAAGAACACCAAAATATGGTTCTATTTATACTAATTTAAAGATATGATTTTAACCAATTTTTGAATACAATTCTAAATATATTCTATCATATTATCCAATACAATCTTAAAGATATTCTATTATATTATGCAATGCAATCTTAAAAATATTTTATCCTATTTTTTAATGCAATATTAAAAAATATTTTATCCTATTTTTGAATATAATCTTAAACATTTACAATACCACACCTTTTTTATTGTAAAATTATTTTTAATATATATATATATATATATAAAAATAATAAAATTTATATTATTATTATAGATTCATGGATCGGATCAACGGATCTGTAAATTTAAACATGTGACTTAACCCGTACATGAACAGTTTTGATCGGTTCGGTTCAGTTTTGACCCAAATATATAAATGACCTAACCCAAACTATTCAGATCGGTTCGGATCAATTCGGATTCACTGGTGACCCGTATCCGTGAACACCCCTAGGGATACCACAAGAGGAGAAGTTTTTACTTTCCTTAGAGGAGATCTAAATGGTCATGTTGGTAAAAGCAATGGACGTTTTGATAGAATTCATGGAGGTTTTAACTATGGGATGAGAAATGAGACTGGAAAAGATATCTTGAACGTTGCACTAGTCTATGATTTGATGCTAGCAAACACATTTTACCGAAAAAGGGAGTCTCATCTTATCACTTGTCGTAGTGGACAAAATCGTAGTCAAATTGATTTCTTTATGGCTAGAAGAGAAGATAGGAATTCTTGTATAGATGCAAGGTCTACCTTGGAGAATGTGTCGCTACACAACATAAGTTGGAAGTTATAAAGGTTCAGTTCAACAAAGTACTTAATATGAAGAGGGTTCAAAACCCAAGGATAAGATGATGGAAGCTAAAGGAGGAAAAACAAATTGAGTTCAAGGAAAGTATGTTGCGTGAAGGACCATGGGAGTCTATTGGAGAAGCAAATGAAATATGAAATAAGATGGCTATGTGTGTCCAAAATGTGGGAATGAGGGTGCTGGGAGAAAGTAAAGGAAACAAAGTTCTTACAAATGAAACATGGTGGTGGAATGGAGAGGTGCAGGAGGCAATTAAACAGAAGAATGAATGCTTTAAATCTTTGCATAAAAGTCCCTGTGAAAAACACTTGCAAAAGTTTAGAGTAGCGAGAAAAAATGCAAAGAAAGCAGTGTGGCAACCTAGAAGCAAGGTTTTTGATTATTTGTATAAAAGTCTTGGGAGCAAGGACGGTGAAAAAGGTATATACAAACTTGCAAAAAAAAGAGTAAAACCTCACCTATGTTAGATGCATTAAGGATGAAATCAAACTCTTTTGATAAGAGATGAAGATGTAACTGAAAGATGGCTAAATTACTTTAACGAACTTTTTAATGGGGATGGTGATAAAAGTGAGATGGACTTGGAGGACACTTTTGATGATTTGAATAGAAGATTTGTGCAAAGAATTAATACACATAAAGTTAAGGAGGCTTTAAAGATGATGGAGAATAATAAAGCTTTGGGACCCGATGACGTCCCTATTGAAGTGTGGAGAGGCCTGGGAGATGTGGCAATAAAATGGTTAACCAATCTTTTCAATAAGATTCTTCAAACAAATAAGATGTCTGATGCTTGGAGGAAAAGTATGCTTGTGCCTATATACAAAACAAGGGAGATATCCAAAATTGTTCTAACTATAGAGACATTAAGCTCATGAGTCATACTATGAAGTTGTCGGAGAGAGTTATTGAACATCGCTTAAGGAGGGAGACCAAAGTTTCTGTAAATCAATTTGGATTTTTATGTCAGCAAGATGTACCATAGAAGCTATTTTCTTGATGTGACAATTAATGGAAAGGTATCGAGAAAAGAAGAAAGATTTACATATGGTGTTCATAGATCTTGAGAAAGCATATGACAGGGTCCCAAAAAAAGTCATATGGTGGACTTTTGAGAAGAAAAAGTAATCATTAAAGTATGTTAATACAATCAAGGATATGTATGATGGGACTACCACATGTGTGAAAGCTTCTAATGGAACATCAAGGGATTTTCCTATAACGGTAGGTGTACACTAAGGTTCGGCTATTAGTCCTTATCTTTTTGCCTTAGTGATGGATGGACTATCAAAAGATATTCAAAAGGAAGTGTCGTGGTGTATGCTTTTTGCAGATGATATTGTGCTTATTGATGAGACCAAAGATGGTGTTAATAGGAAACTTGAATTATGAACAAACACTTTGGAGTCTAAAGGATTCACGTAAAGCTAGAGCAATACTTAGTATATAAAGTGTGTTTTCACTGGTAAGAGATAGTGATCAAAACTTCATGCATCTACTTGGTCAAGAGGTATCCAAGAAAGATGTTTTTAGATACTTGGGATCAATTTTGCAAAAAGGTTGAGAGATTGATAAGGATGTAAATCATAAATCAGAGCAGGGTGGATGAGATGACGGAGTGCATATAGGTTGTTATGTGACCGCAAAATTCCCCTCAAGCTAAAAGGAAAATTCTATTGAACGACTGTAAGACCTGCAATGTTATATGGAGCTGAGTGTTGGCCAGCACATAGGCAACATGAGCATAAAATAGGGGTAGCAGAAATAACAATGTTAAGGTGGATGTGTGGTTATATGAAGATGGATAAGATAAGAAATTGAGATATTTGACGAAAGGTAACAATAGTACCGATGACTGAAAAGATGAGGGAGCATAGATTGAGGTGATTTGGACACGTAATGAGGCGGTCTCTGGATGCTCCTGTAAGAACAAAGTTTGTTACTGAAAGCTCTTCACAAAGAGAGGTAGACTGAAACTTACCTGGGGAAGGTAATTAAACAAGACTTAATGGAGTGAGATATAAATTGGCGAAAGCTGTAGGACGGAATGGAGAAAAGTTATAAACTAAGTGGAGGGTTAGATCCGTTATTATTTCTATATTTCAGATTGGTCCCTTTTTAGTTCCTTTCCTCTTTATTTTCCCTTCCTTCTTTCACCCTTCTTTTCTTTTGGTCTTATTTTTCCTTTTTTTTCCAACTTTTTCATATCTATTATTGGGTTCATCTACCACTGATTCCAATTAATTTGAGTTAAAGATGTTGTTGATATTGAATTACAAGTCATGATTCGTCTTGAGACATAAACATCTTTTGACTTGACATAATTACATCAACCAACTACTTATATTACACAATACTAATTAATAACTTAAAAATTATTATATTTATGATACATTAATTATATGTAGCACAGTTCTTATTATTTTCAATTCCTAATTAAAAAATTAAAAAGTTAAAAAATAAAATATCATAAACCAATTAAAAAGTTAAAAAATTAAAATATTTTGTATCATTTTCATAAACCAACGTATATGTTATGAATGCCACACGTTTAAATTTAAAAATATACAATTGAAAACTTCATTTCATAAATATTTTGTTTTCGTTTTTTTTATTATAGTTGGAAACTTTAATTTTAGATTGATTGAAATAGTATTTCACAATGAGTATTTAAATTAATACCCTACTTAACATATAATTAAAGAAAATAAAAACAAAAATCATAACCCATAAATCACAAAATTGAATTAAAATTTCAAACAAAGAGAAGGCTCAAACAAAGCAAATTTGCTGTCTGTATTTTCACAAATTTATTCACAGTCGGCCTATCTCGCCACACTAATAAGAAAATAGTAGGCAATATGGATATCGCGAATAAATTAAATAAATATAGTAACAATAGGTATGTGCTCACTTAATAAAAATTTCGGAAAAATAATATCATTAAATATAACCTTTCTGAGACACTTCCTGACAAACAAAGAGTATTTAATTGAAAACTATTCAAAACACGCAACCTAAAAGGTGATAAATAGATAACACGTATTGGAGGAAACCTACAAAACGAAGTAAAAGAAAAGGATATCAGAAATTGAAATTCCACAAGGTATATTTCATATAATCCTTCAGTCAAAAACGCTAAAGATGTTTTAGATCATTCAACCATTCTACCACACAAATAGTCAAGTAGATACAATGAGCGAGTAATTAAAATTAATTCATTAACATAGATGATGTGAAATAATTAGTAAAAAAGACTATCATTATCAAAAACCTATTAACAAATTTAGCATTGAGATTTATTTAATGGATTATTTAAAAAATATTATTATTTTAATATGTCACATATGATTTTAAATTATTTAAAATTAAAGAAAATTAATTATATAAATAATTATTACTTGTAAATTGTTTAATTTTATATATAAAAAAGAAAAAGAAAATATTTGTGATTTAAGTAACTTATTAATAAAAATATTTATTAAAAAATAATTAAGTGGCTTAAAATTAAGATGGCATAAATTGAGACACTTATCTTATAGCACTAAACTATTACATTATATCAATTAAAACTCGATTTCTGGTCTTACTAATATACCCCAATTAAGTGAAATGGGACATATTTATATCAGGGAAGCTATTTTAAAAAGTATTTATTTAAATATTTATTGAAACAATTATCGATCAATTTTAGTATTTATTGAAATCTATATTAAAGCAAATTGAAAATTAATTTTTTCAGTTAATTTTTAGCTTTTTTATTAATTGGAAATTGACAAGTGTCATATTTTAGTTATTTTCAAGATTATAATGATGACATTTATCTTTTGATTTCAGTAAATTCTCTTATAAACTTGCCCTAATCCTAGTTGTTTTGTATTTTGTACATATAAATGTTGTTGTTCACATTTTGGAAGATTAATCCACTCAATTTCGATAGGTACCAAGTGTATCTGTAGCATCTAAAACAACCAAAACAAGAAAAGAGGGCAAAAAGGTCAAAAGAAGAATTTTATGGAAGCCAAATTCGATCAGGCTAGCAATTAACTCGCCTGGGCGAGTTAACCTTTCTTCAAAGCTATGTCACAACTCGCCTGGTTGAGTAAATCATGAGTAAATAGCTCACCTGGGCAAGTTAGCCTTTCTTCAGCATTAAGTTTCAGCTCGCCTGGGTGAGTTTTGCTTACCTGCTCCACCTTTTCCTATAAATAGCCATGCAAAGGAAGCCATTGGAAGTGAAGAACGTGAGGAACAACCATGGAAACATAGAGAGGTGAGAGAAGAGAGAAAAGGAGTGGAAATTTTGCAGAAATGGGCCGGGAATCACCACCTTCGTTATATCTTATGTTGATCTCTTGCTCTACACAATGATCGGCTAGCTTCTCCAAAGGATTGGATGTAATCTTCATACCCTTATGTATCTCTTTTGATATTTGATATATGCATGAATCTTTTCTACTCATTGTTGGTGATTTCATTATGTTCTTATTTTACTAGATCACTAGTTTCATGAAATTAGATTATAAGTTTGACTGGAAAGTGCTCTTAGGATTTGAACTGAATGATTTTACTCTTTACGTTACGTTGCTAGGAATAAATCATAACGTTTTTATTGCATACAACATGAGATTATGATTATAATGTTGAGATATTTATTTCATATGCGAGGGATTAATATTTGATAAATATCCTTAGGATTCTCAAATGCGAGGTATCAATTTAGGATGATTTAATGTATGCATCAATAATGATAGAAAATGATTTATACATGGTAATGTTAATTGGATACTAAGGGTATGGACGATGAAGTCCAATCCTGCACTTTTCTTGAATTAATTAAACTTGCTTTAATTGTTTTCGTAATTTCGACGCATTAAATCCGTTATTTTCGTAATTTCTTTAAATTCTTAATTTTGTTATTTTCACAAACTCATGAAATTTCGCTTATATTTGTTGTACATAAACTATTAAACTATTACTTTTATTTAAAATAACCGAGTAACTTAAATTCCTGTGAAAATGACCTATTATAAATTTTGTAACCTTCGACAACATTGGTACGCTTGTCAAAAGTCCAACATAAATTTTAATTGATTTTCGATAAATAAGTTTTTATTAGTAATTTTTGGTAGCTTTTAAAATTTTTTTAAATGTTATTTGAAGTAATATCGTTTTAAATATTATCTTGTAGTTTTTTATATTTTCTTTTTTTATCATTAATCTATTTATCAATTTTTTATTATCTTTTTTAAATAAATCATAATTTTATTATTTTTATGTTATTTTACATTTTTAAGTTATTTCAATGATTAGTTTTGTCAAACATAACGTTAATATTTATTAAGAAATAATATAAAACATTGATTCCATTTTAGGGTGGATTGAAGAGAAGGATGAGAGATAGAATGAAAAATAAATAGAGAAATGTGATATATATATATATATATATATATATATA
>PYAF01006091.1:472131-489679 GCA_007407185.1 Glycine tomentella
TTCTTCAAATTATCAAAATTTATAAATTAATAATATTTCATAAATAAATATTTTTAATTTTCTTTTATATCATTTTATATGTTTTTATTTTGAATTATTTACACATTTTATTTTTATCAATCTTTAATTAAATTTGATGAATTAATATGTAAATTATTTACATAATATTTTTTTGTAAATTAATGTTAATATACAAATTATTTAATTAATTGTATTAATATTATGTTGTATGTAACATTAGTTAAGAGTTATTATTTAATTGTATTAATATTGTGTTGTATGTAACATTAGTTAAGAGTTATTATTTTTTTAAATATAAAAAATTATAAATTAAAAAATGCTTAAGATATAAATCTTTCTAATATTATGTAAATAATTAGAGTAAAAATAATTTGTATACTAAAATAAATTTAAAAAAATATGTAAATAATTTACATATTAATTTATGAAATTTAATTATAAATTGGTAAACAAAAAAATAAAAAATGTAAACTATTAAAACACAAAAACATATAAAATGATATAACATAAAATTAAAAATATTTATATATTAAATATTTTTTAATTTATAAATTTTGGTAATTTGAAAAAAATAATTCTTGACTAATGATACATAGAAAATGATGTTAATATATTTGTGAGAATTATTGTTGTGTGTCATATAAGATCACACAAAATACTCTTATTTATAATAAAAGGGGTTTACAAAATAAGGAAACTAAATAATGAGTAGTAATGGAAATAATCTCATTATGCTGTAATTAAAACATATCAAATCATATATTTCTTAATCCTAATAAAGAAATAATGGAAATATATAAACTAATGATATTCTTAATAATTTTAGCTACTAATATTCCTTGATTTTATATACTCCCCCTCAAAGTTGGGAGATAAATATTGATCATTCCTAACTTGCCAATTAGATCTTCAAATGCTGGCTTAGGTAGACTTTTGGTGAGGAAGCCTGCAGTTTTTTCCTTGGTTAGAATGTATGTCATGCACACACTTCTATCATCCAATTTTTTCTTGATGAAGTGGCAATCAACCTCAACATGCTTTGTTTTGTCATGATGGGCTGGATTCTGGGCAATGCTGACAGCTACCTTATTATCACAATACAATCTCATGAGTAGAGAATAAGAAATCTTTAGTTCTTTAAGAAGTCTTCTCAACCAAATTCCTTCACAGACACCATGAGCAAGTACTCTAAATTTTGCTTTTGCACTGCTCCTTGCAACCACATTTTGCTTCTTACTTCTCCAAGTTACCCCATACATAGGTACAATAACCCGAAGTGGATTTTCTATCCACAATATAACCTACCCAATCAGCATCAGTGTAGATTTCAACCATCTTTTTATGTCTCTTTTTAAGGAAGAGTCCCTTACCAGAAGTACTTTTAAGGTATTGCAAGACTCTATAGACAGTCTCAAGATGTCTCTCCTTTGGTGAGTGCATGAACTGACTGGTCATACTTACTGCAAAGGCAATATTAGGCTGAGTATGAGACAAGTAGATAAATTTATCGACTAACCTCTGATACTGCTCCTTGTTCATGTCCTTCCCATTTTCAATCCCTAACTTGATATTGGATTCCATAGGTGTGTCTGCTAGCTTGCATCCCAACATACTTGTTTCTTGAAGTAAATCAATAACATATTTCTTTTGGACAATAGTGATTCCAGTTTTACTCTGTGCAACCTCCATCCAAGAAAGTACCTAAGAGCTCCAAGATCCTTCAATTCGAACTGATTCGCAAGATAATTTTTTAAGGATTACAACTCTTCATAGTCATCACCTATAACAATTATGTTGTCCACATAAACAATAAGAACAACAATCTTACCATCCTTAGAACATTTGTGAAAAAGGGTATGATCGGTTTGAGCCTGTAAAAATCCTTTTCCTTTAACTGCTTGAGTGAATTTTTCAAACCATTCTCTTGGGGACTGCTTAAGGCCATAAAGAAACTTTCACAACTTACACACTTTACCGACTCATTTCCCAAAACCAGGTGAAGGATCCATATATACTTCTTCATGTAACTCACCATTTAAGAATGTATTTTTTACATTCAACTGTTGTAGAGGCCAATCAAGATTAATTTCCAAGGACAAAAGATCTCAAATGGTGTTGAGTTTAGCTATTGGTGCAAAGGTCTCCTGATAATCTATCCCATACATCTAGGTGAATCCTTTCGCAACCAATCTTGCCTTGTACCTGTTAATATTGCCATCTGCATTAAATTTAATAGTGAATACCCACTTGCAACCCACTGTTGGTTTGCCTCTGGGAAGTGTCACAGTTTCCCATGTTCCATTCTTTTCCAAGGCATCCATCTCTTCAAAAATAACATGTCTCCATTTAGGATCATCAAGTGCCTCCTAAATATTTCGTGGTAACCTTGTGCTATCCAACATTGTGTTGAATGCACAAAGACCTGGGGATAATTTATCATAGGAGATATGGTGAGAAATAGGATGAGTAGTGCATGATCTAGTACATTTCCTGACTGCAATTGGAAGATGCAGGTCATCATAGTGCACAACTTCTAGTTCAATGGAACTGGACTCAGGAGTGGATTCTTGGTAATGTAGAGGTTCTAGATTAGTTACACTTTGAGGATGATGTCTCCTACTATAAACCATTATTTGTCGTTGTCATTGTGTCTCTGTATCTCCCCTTATTTCTGGATGGAGGGAAGGATCCAAAGGCAACACTGATTCAGGATAATGATGTAACATTATGAGTTCCTTAGTTTCAGTAGACTTATCCTCTTCGTCCATCAAAATCTCCCCATGAAGAGAAGGCTGGGGAAAGTAGGATTGAGTTTCAAAGAACTGGACATCCATAAACACAAAGACTCGATGCAAAGTCGGGGAATAACACTTATAGCCTCGTTGGGTAGGAGAAAATCAAATGAAAACACACTTATGGGATTTTGGGTCAAGTTTAGACCTGTGATGAAGAGGTGTGTGAACATAAATGACACAACCAAACACTCGAGGTGAAAGGGATGAGATTGACCGAGTAGACGGAAAGGTGGTACGAAGACATGATAAGGGTGACTTGAACCCTAGGACACGGGAGGACATCTGATTAATAAGATAGGATGTAGTGAGGATAGCTTCCCCCATAAGTATTTAGGAACATTCATAGTGAACATAAGGGACTGGGCAACTTCTAGTAGGTCACGACTTTTTCTTTCTGCCACACTATTTTGTTGAGGTGTGTGAGGATAGGAACTTTGGTGAAGAATGCCACTATGGGATAAGAATTCTCCAAGGACAGAGCTCAAATATTCTTTACCATTATCCTTATGGAGGATTTTGATAGAGTTGGAGAACTGAGTTTGAACCATGACATGAAACTGACGAAACACATGTTCAGTGTCTGATTTTTCCTTCAAGAGTTAAACCTAAAAAAATTCTCCATAAAGGTTGCTTGAGACTTCACATCCTCAAAGTAGTAAATTCCTCCTTCTTCTATAGCATTACCAATAGTCCTCCCTGAATCCGGTTCCTGAAAAACACAGTTGTGATTGGAGAAGGTCACATAACAATTGAGATAAGAAGTCAATTTACTAATAGAAATAAGATTGCAAGTTAAAGTGGGCACATGTATAAGAAGGAAACATAATATTCTCGGTGAGTTTAACTGATCCTTTCCAAGCAATTTGTGTGAAACTACCATATGCTAGTTTTACCCGTGAGGTCTCATAGTATCGGGTATACGAACAAAACAATGTTGGATTACCTGTCATGTGATCAGACGCACCAATATCCAACGAGGGCTATTGTGGACATGAAGAGTCGTACCTTGTTGGGCTACAAGGCTAGTGGTGGTGCTAAGTCGAGAGTTAGAGGACTGATGTAAGAACGTTTGGAATTGATCATACTGGGATAGAGGAATAGTGATGTTACCAGAGTCACTTGTAGTGTGATGTTCTTCAGGTTTGTCTTCAAATAAAACTTTATAAGCTCGACCTTTATTAGACCCCTTCGACTTCTAGTTAGTTGGTTTTCCATGAATGTCCCAACATTTTTTACGTGTGTGACCAACCTTGTTGCAATAATTGCACCAAGGATAGTCATTTCGTCTAAAGGGACTAGAAAAAAGTGATGAAGACATTAACACAATGATGAAAAAAATACCCACAAACAAAAGTACCTAGAACGAAGATTTGGCCCCCAATACAGGTACATGAGGCGATGACAGTGTGTTCTAGAGAATCACGTCGAAAATGGAGGTCGGGAAAGCGGTGCGTGGACTACATGCGTTGAAAGATGGAGGTATGTGAGTGTTTTTCCAGCAACGAGATCGACTCGATTCTGCTCGGATTTTTGTGCTGATTAGAATGGTGCCTTCGGTTTAATGATGAGAGCCCTGCAACTGATATTTTTTGGCTAAAAAATAGTAAGGTGGTTTGTTTTAGCGGAAGAACATAGACAACAAAAAACAAGTTTCATCCTAGGTTGAAGGTTAGGAACGATAAACCTATTATTGATACCATGTGAGATTATTTACTGTCGTGTGTCATATAAGACCACACAAAATACTCTTATTTATAATAAAAGAGGTTTACAAAATAAGGAAACTAAGTAATGAGTAATAAGGGAAATAATTTCATCTTACTGTAATTAAAACATATCAAATCATATATTTCCTAATCCTAATAAAGGAAATAATTGAATCAAATAAACTAATGATATTCTTAATAATTGGCTACTTATATTCGTTGATTTTATACAATATTTAACTAAACAAAATAAATGTATTTGTGATTTATTGTCTTACTTATAAATAAAGGTCACTAGTTCAGTTTCTATTATGATATTTTTTATTTTTCACTTCATTTACTTTTTTTTTTCTAGATAAATAACATGTCAATACTCTATATATGTTTCACGTTAGTGCTAATATGACAAAAATTTCTTATTTTTAAAAATAGAATACTTAATATCTTGATATAAAAATAGGACATCAAAATTATGGACTTAAAATTAAAGGGGATCAAAATTACAATTTAGCGTATTATTTATAGTTTATCTTTCCAACACTTTCCTACATAAGTACGTTATCTTTTCTTATAGCTAAAATATGTTTCTTGTCCCTATAAATATCGAAAAGTTCAGACTTTATCCTTGCAAAATTTTCAATATGTTTTTCGTCCTCGTAAAATTTAAATGTGTTATTTTTTGGCCTATAGTATGCTTGGACGAATTTGAATATACATGACATTTTTTAAAACTTAAATTATATGTTATAATATGTTTTTCGTTGCTATAATTATCGTAATGTTCAAAATGTGTTCTTGTAAAATTTTGAGTCTTTTTTTCCTTCTCGAAAAATTAAAATTAGTGTTACTTTTTGGCCCATAAATAGGTTCGAGTATTCGAACCTACGTGTCACTCTTTATTGTTCCATTGATGACTATGAAGGTGAGTGATTTCTCGGGGTTAAAAACCTTTTTACAAAATGCAGGAAAGAAACCCCCTCAAATTTATAAATCCTTTTTCCATAACCTCTTTCTTCTCTAACTTTCTTCATCTTCTTTGAATTTAAATAAATAATTTATCTTTTTGTTTCTTTCTAAAATGTTATGTTCAACTGTAATGACCATCACTACCTTATTGACCCTGTCATCTTCTTCTTTGAATTCTCCTTCCATCTAAAAAACTAACAGCTTCATTCCCAAACTCAATGTTAGGAATATCAATTTTAATGTTCTATCAGAACCAAACGTCGTCAACAAACTCAACAACCTGACTTCCAAATTCACCTTTCTCTCAAATTAGCCTAGTGGATAGAGAAGAAGAAAGTTAGGGAAGAAGGAGGTTAGAGAAGATGAATTTACAAATTTGTGTTATCTTTTTCTGTATTTTGTGGTTGTTTTTAACTCCACAAATCACCCGTTCTCATAGTCATATCAATGAAACCAATGAAAGAATGACATGTATATTCGGATTTACTCGAACCTACATTTGGACCAAAAGTAACATACTTCAATTTTTTTAGGATAAAAAAATACTCAAAAATTTGTCGGGATTCTAAATATTTCAATATTTATAAGGATAAAAAATATATTTTAACCTATAATTTAAGTTTTAAAAAATGTCACCTCTAATTTGTCCAAACCTTATATTTGTTAAAACTTAACTTTTGACTAGAAAACAACACAATTTAATTTTACAAACATGAAAGAAAAATATTTTTTTTTTGTATAAACAAATTTCAAATTTTTTGATATCTACGTGAACGAATAATATATTTTAGTGTTTTTTTATTTATTATATATGTTGTTGACTACGGTGAAGTTTACAAAACGTGATCCACCGGTGAGGAATAAAAAAGTTACCTGTATTACAAGTTGTTTACCAGAAGAAAAACTAATAAAAAAAAATAAACAATTTTTATTTCAAAATGAAAATAAAAATTAAAAATTCGTTCTTCCAAATCCCTTCTCTGGTCTCAAACTTGTAACCTGATAAACGTGTAACCTTTTTCATTATAATATAATTTATCTTTTTATTTTATTCATGTTTTGTGTTGTTTATTTTTTATTCTTCCGGTTAGTAACCTGTTATTACAGGTAATTTGTTGTTCCACACCGGTGGTACACTTTCTAGAGACTTCACCGTAGACTAAAGATCATCTATCTGTATTTTGCATTATTGGTTTCTCTTGTAACAGTTGACCTCGAATCCTCGATCAATCCCTTTGATGGAATTCGCGTCTTCTTCACCACCCTTCTCTAAATCCAAAACCCAAAGGATGTACGATGTGTTCATCAATTTTAGGGGAGAAGACATCCGTAAGAATTTCGTTTCTCATCTTCATTCTGCCCTTTTACAAGCTGAAGTCAAAACTTTCCTTGACGACGAGAATCTACTGAAGGGAATGAAGCCGGAAGAACTCATGCGAGCAATAGAAGGGTCTCAGATTGCAGTAGTTGTTTTCTCCAAAACCTATACCAAATCTAGTTGGTGTCTTCGCGAGCTTGAAACAATCATTGAAACCCACGAAACTCATGGCCAAAGTGTTTTACCCATATTTTACGAAGTTGATCCTTCCGATGTACGTCAGCAGAAGGGTGATTTTGGAAAAGCCTTGAAAGCAGCTGCACAAAAAGAATTTTCTGGAGAACATCTGGAATCTGGGTTGTCGAGGTGGAGCCAAGCCATCACAAAAGCTGCAAACTTGCCTGGTTGGGATGAGAGCAATCACGGGTAAGACATGAATACTTTATTTGAAGCCGACTATATTATTTCGTAATTGATGACCATTCTTCCTGTTTTGTAATTATTATTGAACTTGAAGGAATGATGCTGAACTAGTGGAGGGAATTGTTAACTTCGTTATTACTAAACTAGACTACGGCTTGTCTATTACTAAATTTCCTGTTGGATTAGAATCCCGCGTGGAAAAAGTTATTGGATTTATTGAAAATCAGTCCACCAAAGTCTGTATGGTAGGGATATGGGGGATGGGAGGATTGGGTAAAACTACCATTGCCAAAGCCATCTACAATCAAATTCATCGTTCATTCATAGATAAAAGTTTCATTGAAGATGTTAGAGAAGTTTGTGAAACAGATGGTAGAGGGGTTGTTCTTTTACAAGAACAACTTCTTTCAGATATGCTAAAAACAAAGGTCGAGATAAGAAGTGTTGGGAAGGGAAGAACTATGATCAAGGGTAGACTTTCTGGAAAGAGGTTGCTCATTGTACTTGATGATGTGAATAAGCTTGGCCAATTAAAAGATCTGTGTGGAAATCATGAATGGTTTGGTCAAGGAAGTGTAATAATCATTACAACTAGAGATCTACACCTACTGGACCTTCTTAAAGTTGATTATGTTTATGAAATCGAGGAAATGGATGAAAATGAGTCCCTTCAGCTTTTTAGTTGGCATGCCTTTGGACAAGCAAAACCAAGAGAAGACTTCAATGAACTTGCAAGAGATGCAGTTGCTTATTGTGGAGGATTACCATTAGCTCTTAAAGTCCTTGGTTCTCATTTATTTAGTAGGACAGAGACAGAGTGGGAAAGTGTATTGTCAAGGCTAAAAATGACTCTCAATGATCAAATTCAAAAAAAATTAAGAATAAGCTTTGATGATTTATACGATCATATGGAAAAGCATATATTTCTTGACGTATGTTGTTTCTTTATTGGTAAAGACAAGGCCTATGTTACGCACATACTAAATGGATGTGGACTACATGCTGATATTGGGTTAAGAGTTCTCATAGAGCGTAGCCTTGTAAAAGTTGAAAAGAACAACAAACTTGCAATGCATAATTTGATACGAGATATGGGAAGAGAGATAATTCGTGAAGATTCAGGAAAGAAACTTGGGAAGTGCAGTCGATTGTGGTTTCATGAGGATGTAGTTGAAATTTTGACAGAGAAAACTGTAAGTACTTTCTTTATATGCAATTGAAAGTGTTTGCCTTTCCATGTGTAATACATGTGTGTTTTGGATGAGCTTCATGCATGTATCGCTTTCTAATGAGCTAACAATTAATAGAGATTTCTGAATTTGTTTTTCTTTGCTCTTTTCATCACAGGGGACAGAAGCTATTGAGGGATTGGCTCTGAAATTGCATTCAAACAAAAGATATTGCTTCAAAGCTGACGCTTTTGCAGAAATGAAGAGATTGAGACTGTTGCAACTTGATAATGTAGAACTCACTGGAGATTATAGTTATCTTTCTAAGCAACTGAGATGGATCTCTTGGAAAGGATTTCCTCTAGAATACATACCTAACAACTTTTATCTGGAAGGTGCAATTGCGATTGATTTAAAACACAGTAATCTTAGACTAGTTTGGAAAGAACCCCAGGTATATATTACACATCATTTTCTTTTAAAAATCATAGTTTAATTAAAATAGTAATGGTTTCCACTTACCACTATGTCATTTTTCATTTTCTTCTCTAATCTTTTGTCAAAAAACTATCTTCATGTAGGTTTTGCAGTGGCTTAAATTCCTCAATCTTAGTCACTCCAAGTACTTGAAAGAAACCCCCGACTTTTCAAAATTACCAAATCTTGAAAAGCTTATTCTCACAGATTGTCCAAGTTTGTCCAAGGTACACCAATCCATTGGAGATCTCCACAATCTTCTATTTATAAATTTGAAGGACTGTAAAAGCCTAAGTAATCTCCCCAGATCAATATATAAATTGAAATCTTTGAGAACTCTCATCCTATCTGGTTGTTCAAAGATTGACACATTGGATGAAGATATAATGCAGATGGAATCCTTGACAACACTAATTGCTGAAAACGCTGCGGTGAAACAAGCGTCCTTTTCAATAGTAAGTTCGCAAGGCATTGGGTATATATCCACATATGAAGGATTTTCACATCATGTTTATCCTTCTATCATACGGTCTTGGATGCTACCAAATATGAATCCCCTATCTTGTTTACGGTTTTGTAGTTCCACTTCATCATCTCTAGTTCCCATGGAAATGCAGAATAAAAATTTGAGTGATCTAGCACCAATTTCAAATTTTCGAAGTGTTTGGGTGCAATGTGAGACAGACATTCAACTATTTAACCAAATAAGAACAATTCTAGATGCTGTATATGGTGTAAATTTTAGTGAATTAGAAATAACATCGTATACATCCCAAATTTCAAAGCATTCCGTGAAGTCTTATTTGATTGGCATTGGAAGTTATGAGCAAGTCTTCATTTCTCTCAGCTACAGCATATCTGAGGTTCCTTTCTTCATCTTTATTTACATACTCACTAATCATTTTAGCTATTAATTTTTAGAACATGAAATAATCCTGATGAAATATCCAGGAAACTTCAATACTCACCTTTTAGAACCTTTCCCTTCTATAATCACATGGCTTCATGTAAAAATACCTTATTTTAATCTCAACAAGTCAAGTGATCATGCTCATATTAAGCACTTGGAATTGGAATTTACTTCAACTTTCTTTCTGCAATTTGCTTCTCATTGGTTCTATTCCCATTGATCATAAAAATATGTATATATACGTATGTTGAAAGACCCCAATGACGTCAGAGATGCATCCTAATGATCACTCATCAGCTGTTGATTTATACACAAGACTATTGACCAAATTTGTTTGAACTAATTACCAGAACTATGATCTAATTTATGCGGAAACTTTGTTATTTTCTTAGAAAGGCCAATTAATTTTGTAATTTGGAATGACAACATAATGATTGAAAAAGTCTATATTAATAGTACCAATTCATAAATGACTAAGCTATTTTTCTCTTGCGACAGGGATTGGCAACCTGTGAATCTTCTGATGTTTTTCTCCCTCTCCCTGGTGACAATTATCCTTATTGGTTGGCTCATACGGGTGAGGGACATTCAGTGTATTTCACTATGCCCGAGGATTGTCGCATAAAGGGAATGACTTTGTGTGTTGTTTATTTATCAACCCCCGAAAACATGGCTACTGAACTTCTTATTGGTGTTTTAATGGTTAATCACACAAAGTGCACCATCCAGTTGTACAAGCGAGAGACTGTATTTTCCTTTAATGATGTAGATTGGCAAGGCATAATATCATTTTTTAGACCTGGAGACAAGGTGGAGATTGTTGTTATTTTTGGGAATGCGTTGGCGATCAAGAAGACAGCTGTCTATTTAATTTGTGATGAATCCATTGAAATGGAAATGGAGCCTTCTCCTGAGCCAAAGAAAGTGACAAAGAAAAACACATTTGTAGGATTCCTAAAAAAAATTGTAAAGAAATTATATAAGACGAGTGTAGGTTTGAACTAATTTTTACTGGGCATGCCAAAGTCATGGTATAGGATTTTGTTGAGCGCCAAATTATGTACTTTTAGGGTGCCAAAATTATGCAAAATATATATAAGTAAAAATAGATTTTTGTAACAAATATTAAATGTTTGAAAAAGTAATTAAAGCTCTGAATTTCTTAACCATGATGAATGTGATTACAACTATCTTTTTGTCCTCTTTTCAGATGTTGATTGTTTTTTCAAATTTTAAGGATGTGGTTTTCATCCAATAATTGAATTTCACAATTTTGTTTTTGAAAATTGACCTGTAAAGAAATGGAAGATGTAAAAATATAATTCTTTTTTGACTGCAATGTAAAGATATAATTCTTCTGAAAGCGAAGTTTGTGACAATGCTTGAAGGTTTGAAGCTGACTTGGAGATGGAGTTTGATGATGTTATTTGTGTTTCAGATTCCCTTAATGGCATTAATCTGGTCAAGGATGGAATGAGCAGTTGCCATAGATATGCAACTATCATTAAGAGTATATATCAGGGACTTCTTGAAGGAAGATTGACTTGCGAGTTTATTCACTCGCTAAGAGAGGGCAATTTCTGTTCTGATTTGCTGGCCAAAAAGGGCTCCATCTCTGGGGATTGGTTTACTTAGCTAGAGAACTCACCTTTGGAGATGCATCAGTTTCTTCTAGCTAGTGCTATGAGGATGTAATTTTGCTTTCTTTTCTTCCTGTGTTTTCTCTCCCATTACCGAAAAACGATATAATTCTATATACTACTACTTCCTTTAATTTTGGAAAGATATATAAATTGGTAAAATATAAACTATTTTTTTTCTGTTGTCAAAGGAGCCTAAGACCAAAAAAAGGAAAGATATAACTTTGTCAAGTTGATCAATTTTAGACTCGTTCTTTGGATGATCACAAGGCCACCACATTGCAAAAAGAAGAAAAAACTGCTTAGTGCAGGCCATTTCAAAACGATCTTTGGGAGCATTTGTGTCTGAAACACCATTCCCTTCCTCTTTAGCAGATTCATCTTCATCTCCATGTGTCTCAAGTTTGATGGGCTTAGCAGTTAGCAGTTCCTAGATTTTGTTATTAAAAAATGGAGAATTGTAGTAAAGAATACATTTTTTTACAAAAGGTTCTCCACATAAGAGAACAAATATCACCTATATTTTTTATTTTCCTTTCTGCGTTAACGAGAGGCTAGAATGAATACCACCACATTTGGCAGGTTAATTTAGATTTAAATAGACAGTGGGAGGGGTGGATTGTGTGGAGAATTTAGTAGAGGAGAGATGTAATGGCATAGGCGGATGCGGGGGGTTACGGTGGACCATCGTCCTCCTAAAATTTTTATTAATATAAATTTTATTATTTATATATATATATATATATATATATATATATATTAAAAATTAACAATTTAAAAAATAATTTGACGATAAAAAAAGGTATGGTATTTTAAATGTGTGGGTCAAATGAAGGTTAACTCATAATCATCTCATCTTATCTTATCTTTGGGGTTCAAAAATAGGATAAAATATTTCTAAGATTGTATTACATGATATAATAGAATACCTTTAAGATTACATTCCATAATAAGATAAAATATTTTTTAAGATTTCATTCAAAAATAGGATAGAATATTTTTTTAATATTGTATTCAAAAATAGGATAATTTTTTTTAAAATTGCATTGCATAATATAAAATATCTTTAAGATTGCATTACATAATATGATAAAATATTTTTAGGATTGCATTCAAAAATTGGTTAAAATCATATGCTTAAATTAGTATAAATAGAAATTTTTGTGTTTATAGTATGCATTCCATTCCAAATAATATTAGAGCTTTAGAGAGTTTATGTTTGCATCATTAAGAGAATTGTTGTGAGATCATATAGAAGTGTTTGACAAGTTTGATTCTTCAACTTTCCATCAGGATTTAAAGGTACCTATTTGCTTAAGGAATAGAAGCATAAAGGTAATCATTTTATTGTATTCTTCTTCTTGACTTTGGAAGATGTCGGGGAAACTAGGATAACAGTTCTGTCTCTGTTCTTGGTGAATTGAGACGTCCGACTTTTGACTGGGAAATAAGGATATCATTCTGTCTCTGTTCTTGGTGAATTGAGACTAGAACTTTTTGCGAGGAAACAAGGATACCCACTGGGATAATTGTTATGTAAAGATAAACTAGAAGATTAGGATACTAGGAACTCTTGTACATAAAATTATCATAGTGGATTTGTCCATTGGATTGACTATCCAATTTGAACGTCGTGAGTTTTTACCCAATTAGGTTTTCAATGCTAAAATTGATTGTGCCTTCTTTATCTCTTATCTCCATATTATTGCTTTGAGTTTAATTTTAAATTTGAATTATTTTATTAAGATTCACTAAACTTTGTCAGCTTGTTCATCAACCCACCCTGTTTGTAATTTGTCTGTCTGTGAAGATAATCAAGATCAGACTTCGAAATAGAATGGAAGACCAATTTCTTGATGATTCTTTGATTACATACATTAAAAAGAAATTGTTTTGAGTTTTAGCACGGATTCAATTATAGATGATTTTAACAATATGAAAACACGTAGAGTAAGAGTCAAGTGAAGTGATCTTAATTTCTGTAATAGATTTTTTTTAAAATTTTTTTGTATATTAGATTTGTATTGTCTTCGGAGTACTTTTATTTATAATATAGTTTTTTTTAGGTTCGTCCCTCTCAATAAAATTCATGTGTCCGTCACTGTATAATGGGAGAGAGAATTCATGAGACATTGCCATGTAAGCAAATAGGCTGACATGGCAACTACGAGTATGTTAATGTGACAATGTATGGTATCTTACCTCAGGATTTATATATTATAAATAGATAGATTATTTGTTTACCAAACAATTACTATGCTAATATTCTTTATCATTCTTCCTCTTATTGCTATAAACATTTTTAATGACTAGTTATGAAGCCCCAATACTTCAAAAATGAAAATGTACCATTATTAACCCGTGTCGGATACCAATACATTTTCAATACATTTCGATATGTATCCAATAAGTATCCAATTAATTTTTAAGAAAAATGTAGGACACGATTGATAAAAGGCTTAGATTCGGCTCAAGATGGCTATACACGATTTCGATATGACTTGAGTTACTTTTGATTTTTTTTTAATTCTATTGTTTTACTTTAGGATTTATAAAAGAAATAAAGGTTCAAACTAACACAAAACACACTTCTTTTCTTCTTCTCAAAACACACAAAAACACGACATACCTCTTCCCTCTTCTTCAAGCATGACAACTCCTTTTCAGCAATTATAGACAATCTTCTTATGAGGGGTTCATTTTTCGAGCAAGTGATTGCAATGTTTGCTAAAACATAATTTGCACATTTCTAGTGTTTTAATATCACTCAAGAGCATTTGCATAATTACATTTTAACACGAACACTATTACATTTTATTTTACATCAATAATATCAATACAATCACATGATCAATAGAGTAGAGAGGCTAGGGAACAATGGAGACATCCTTACTAACTCATGAATAACTCCATTACCTTGTCTCTTAATCCTATCCCATAGAATGAATGAGTGACTAAAATCTTTTTACATCTAACAACAATATTATCCAATTGTGTCATGTCCTCACATGCATGCCATGTATTATAATATATATATATATATATATATATATATATATATATATATATTATAAAGTTTGAGTCTTACACATAAATGATGAGAGAACTTAACGATGATGCATTAAATGTAACACTACATTAATGGTAGAATTTAAAATAAGATAATTGACTAAATTCTATTAGTTATTAAAAATAAGATTATTTAACCTTTTTTTTTCCTCGAGGTTAGTTAGACAAACCCATTAATTAAAATAAAAAAATTGATTAGATATGATCTAGTCAATGGTTAGTTAATTAATAAAAGATTTGATTAAATACAATCTAGTCCACAATTGGTTAAATATGATTTAATTAATTTATGAAAGATTTGATTAGATATAATCTAGTCAACAATATGATAAAAAATTGATTAGATATGATCTAATCAATGTTAATTATGATTTGATTTTGTCAATGATTAATTGATTAATATTATTTAATTAATTGACAAAAGATTTGATTAAACATGATTTAAGCAAATAAAGATACCAATTGGGCTTGTAGAATACAAGCCCAACGAGTAATTAGGGTAAAGTCATAAGGCACCAGCTTCCTACACCATATAAAAATCTTATACACCATTATTAAACAGTACTTTTCCGTTTATACCCTTATATTAAAAATGAATTATATAACTTATTCTTTTTGAATTTTTTTTCTTCCCTCTTCTCTTCTACACCATTTCCTCCGTCTCTGCGTATTCCGACAACCACCATTTGTCTTCTCTTCCCTTCCCTCTGAGTCGCCGGATACCACCACCACCAGCAGTGGTTTGTTCAGTGACCCCCGACAACCACCGCATTGGAGTAAGGCATCTGTGTCCATCGTATTCGGCTGCGAAGGTTATTGGAGGCATTACTTTCCATCGTTCCTGCTTCCGGTGAGTGATTTGTTGATGAAAACTTGTGAATTGTGGTGTCTGGAGGCTGATTATGGCCGGCAATGGCGAAAACGGAATCGGGAATCCGTGGAGCATGTGTTTACGGATTGGATGATCCGGAAGCAACGTACGGATTTTGTAATCCGTATGAAGGTTACGGATTACATAATCCGTAACCTTCATACGGATTACAAAATCCGTACGTTGCTTCCGGATCATCCAATCCGTAAACATCCTACGGATCACATAATCCGTGTGAAGCTTACGGATTATGTAATCCGTAACCTTCATACGGATTATGTGATCCGTAGGATGTTTACGGATTGGTCAATCCGTGGATGCTTTTTTTTTTATTTTTTTGTTGGATTTAGGTGAATTTTTTAGTGTAACATGACTTGCAATGTTTAAGGGTTATTGTTGCTTTGGTTTTGGACATATTTGAATATAATTTTGCTTTTTCAGTAAGTTAAGATATGCTCATGCTCGTGTAGTATAAGTTGCAATGCATAATTAAGTCTTATTGTTGGTTTGGCTTGGTCTGGGTTTTTGTGAAGTATTAGATGTAGTGGTTATGTAGTAATGTTGGATTGATGTAGTGGCTATGTACGGATTGTGAAGTGAAGAATAGATGTAGTGGTTATGTAGTATGTGATGAATGATATGTAATGGTTATGGATTGATGTTTGTTTGGTTTTGTGTGGTTTGATATGATGAATGACATCTGGTGGCTGTGTACCAATGTTGGTTTGGTTTGATTTCTAATCATGAATGACATGTAATGGTTATGGATTGATGTTTGTCTGGTTTAGTGTGGTTTGAAGTGATGAATGACATCTGGTGGTTATGTACCAATGTTGGTTTGGTTTTGTTTCTAATGATGAATGATATGTAATGGTTATGGATTGATGTTTGTTTGGTTTGGTGTGGTTTGAATTGATGAATGAGATGTGCTGGTTGTGTATCAATCTTGGTTTGGTTTGGTTTCTAGTCATGAATGAGATCAAATGGTTATGGATCGGTGTTTGGTTGGTTTGGTGTGGTTTGAATTGATGAATGACATCTGCTAGTTGTGTACCTGGTTTGGTCTGGTTTGCTTTCCAGTGATGAATGACATGTGTACAAATGATACGCAGAGATCATGGCTAGGACTAGAGGAATGCCTCGGAGAGTGGGTGGAGTTAGTCGACCTAGTGAAGATGATGCTGGGCAGAGGCGTAGGCCTACGGCATCCGTCCGTAGGCAAAGGTTAGAGGAGGTTGTTGTCGAGGATCCCATTATTGAGGAGCATCAGGTGGATACGGATATCCATCCGACACAGGATGATCGGACACAGGATGGTGATGCTGAGGCACAGGATGGTGATGCTGAGGCACAACATGTTGATGATGAGGCACAGCATGTCGATGTTGAGGCACAGCATGATGATGATCATATTGATTCATTTCCAGGGGGACCAGAGGATTGTTCGTTGTTGACGTCTTATGCAGATCATATTGCCGTTAGAGTCTGGGCTGGAGAGGTACATTTTTATAATTTTCATCGGTTATGCATATTCAATTATTGATAACATACATGAAAACTGATATACTGTTTATTACAGGAGCGTGCTGAGCTGAAGTTGGCTTCTCACGGACGAAAAGTGGTTAAGTTTGGGAAGCCAGCTGCAGAGATCCAGGGCATAGTGGCTGCATCGGGACTGGCTCCTCTTGTTTCTTGCTGTATGGACATTGGGGACAGGGGATTGCTATCTGCTTTTGTTGAGAGATGACACCTTGAAACCAGTAGTTTCCACCTGCCTATGGGGGAGATCACAGTGACGCTGGATGATGTGGCTTCGATCTTGCATCTTCCGGTAGTGGGAGCGTTGCAGTCCTTTGAGGCTATCGACGTAGGAGAGGCCATTAGCATGCTGGTTGATTTGCTACATGTGACAGTTGACGAAGCCACAGCTGAGACGACCCAATGCCATGGGGCATACGTTCGCCTATCGTGGCTACGAGAGTTGTATTATCAGAAGTGTGAAGCCAGGCAGTGGACATTAGCTGCAAGGGCTTATTTGCTTCATCTGGTGGGGTGCACTCTGTTTGCTAACAAGAGTGCCACACATATAGGTGTGGTATTCTTGGAAGCTTTCCGCGACATCGATGAGGCTGCCAGATACGCTTGGGGAGCTGGTGCTCTGGTGCACTTGTATGAAAACTTGA
>PYAF01006091.1:489779-526158 GCA_007407185.1 Glycine tomentella
CAAGTCATCAGCCTCTACTCCAATGTCATCATTCATGTAAACATCATCAGCCATTATACCCTCGTACATCCACTCATCGCTGTCCATTCTAAGAAAACAAAAAAGAATTTAACATTTTTATAACACTTCTTATAACAAAACATTTTTATAACACTTCATGTAAACATCAATGCTGTCATTCTTTCACAAAACATTTTTATAACACTTCTTATAATTAAAATGTCCTAATTTACATTTAATTTTAATTTTTTTCCAAATTAAATTTCCTTTTTTACATTTTTTAAAACTTTTTTGGACAGTACGGATTGGTCAATCCGTATAGGTCATACGGATTGTGTAATCCGTATAGGTTATACGGATTGTGTAATCCTTATGACCTATACGGATTGACCAATCCGTATGGTAATGCACCATAAAATCTTACGGATTCTCGGATCCGTACGGCCAAAAAATTACCAAAACTCACCTGCAATTGCGGCGCTTTCACTCCGGCGACACCCAGCCCAGCTTTTCCTTCCAAATGTGGAATGCACACCTCAAAACGACTTCCAAATGCAAAAAAAACACCCCACAATCCGTTCCAACCAAGCTTCCGCCTCAAAAATGGTATGCCAACTAACCATACACAATACGTAAAGCACCTTCACCATTTATTTGTTTTTTCATTCATTAAGGGCAGTTTTGGTATTATGAAAAAATAAAATGGTGTAGAAGAATATTAACTGGTGTATGAAGCACATGCCAAGTCATAACCTCTTATACAAGTAAGTTGGCAATTGCTATTTACACCTTCTGTATTTACTAATGTGCCTTCTTTTTTTTATATATATTTTTTTTCAAACATATCATTTTTGTTAGAAACAACTTTTTGGAATGGGTTAAAATTTAAAAACGTGCTGAAAGTACTTTTCGAAAGTGTTAAATTTCAAACATTTTCTAGAAGTATTAAAAATTTAACATGAATGCTTGGTTGTGCTTCTCGCCATCATGGAAATTTTATTTCTCAACTAGAAGAGTGACTTCCCTAACAGACCGGGCATGATTTCGGTGATTGTTTTACTGGAAAGATTTGTCACACTGCGATTGGAGTGTTGATGCATCCACAAGATTCATATTCTTATGACTTTTACAAAAATCTCATTTTTTGTTTAGTTTTTTTGCTAAGGATTCTTGTAAAGAAATCAAGAAAGTGAATAGCAATTCCATAACAACCTAAAAGGAAATTGGTGTCCCATTTTTATTTTTTATTTTTATAAAAATTGGCATTCTTTATAACATGTTAAATTTTTAACACTTTTGAAAACTATTTTTCGAAATGTGAAATTTTAACATTATGAAATTGACCGATTTCCAAAAGAAAAAAGGGTTGTTTTTTTATGTAAAAAAAGTTATTTTGATCCCTTATATAGGATGAGCATATTAGGAACATTATGGAACTAAGTTACAACTCTTCGTCATGCTCACCTATCTTAAAACTTTTCAAGGCAAAAATATATTTTTAGTCCTTTATATTTTTAATTATATTCAATTTGAGTTTTTATACAATCTTTTTATGTTTTTAAAGTAAGTCAAAATGATCATTCTGAAATAATGATAGTTTTCAATTTTGAGACATAATTTTAAATCTTTTTTTTGACTAATTTAAGAGGTAAAACTTGTTCTATTATATTTACTTACATTAAAATTATGAAAGATAACTAATGTTCAAATAAATGAACAAAATATGTGGGCATTTGGATGAAAAATGAGTTTCACAAGAAAATAAATAAAAATCTCCAATATTAGATTTTTTAATTTTATATACTCATGAATTTAACATACCAAATTTCACGTTTTAAATTAGTGAAAATAAGGGTTCAAAATCCTATTTATAAATTGAAAATGATCATTGCTTCGAAAAAATCATCTTTATCTCACTTTAAAATTCTTAAGGACTAAATTAAATTCTTTAAAATATAAAAAATCAACTTGATCAAAAACATAAAAAAAAAACTACCAAATAGATCATACACTCTATCATTTTATAATCATGTAATTTATGATTATCATATTTTTCGTTAACATTTTAATTATGTTTAATATTTACAAAAAATATTATAGAATAAATAATTATAATTTATGTTTTCATTATAAATATATAAATTTTATTAATAAAATGTTCAATAATAAAAAATTATAAATATATTATTATTATTTTAAATTAAATGCACAAAATATTTTATCAATTTTATTATAAAAATGGATTAAAGCAAACACATTTTTGATGTTTTTATTTTTGAAATATAGAGAATAAGAAGTAGAAAGAAACACATTTTCAAAATCTTGAAAAATGTAAAATTGAAAACTATTTTCAAGAAATGAAAACAAAAAGCATCTCCTGAAAACCAAACGCCTACTAAAATTGTATGGTTAATGTTAAAAGTGCTTCTTCGCTTCTGGGCCGGTCTACACGCACGGTTTTGGACGACTATAAAAAAATATTTCTCTTTCTAACACAGTTAAGTTTTATATAATAAGTTGTATTACAGAGGCCGTAGCATCGAATATCGCTCTCTGTATTTTGTACTATAGCTTTCTCTTTTAACAGTTGACCTCAACTACTTTGATGGAATTAGCGTCTTCTTCATCATCCTTATCAAAATCGAAATCCCAATGGACATACGATGTGTTCATAAATTTTAGGGGACAAGACACACGTAGGAGTTTCGTTTGTCATCTCAATTGTGCCCTCTCAAAAGCTGGAGTCAAGACTTTCCTTGACGAGGAGAGTCTACACAAGGGAATGAAGCTGGATGAACTAATGCCAGCAATAGAAGGGTCTCAGATAGCAATAGTTGTTTTCTCCAAAAGCTATACTGAATCTACTTGGTGTCTTCATGAGCTTGAAAAAATCATCGAATGCAACGAAACTTACGGCCAAAGTGTTCTGCCCGTGTTTTACAACATTGACCCATCTGTTGTGCGTCATCGTGATGAGAAGCATGATTTTGGCAAAGCTTTGAAATCAACTGCAAAAAAAAAGTATTCAGTAGAACATCTGGAAAATGCGTTGTCCAGGTGGAGCCCCGCACTAAGCGAAGCTACAAAATTCTCTGGTTGGGATGCGAGCAAATACAGGTAAAATCAATCAATACTTTCTCGTTTCTTTTATATGGGATAATTCAGTTTTTAGTCCTGAAATTTATTTTAAAATTCGGTCTGAATGAAGCATATTTAAGCTTTTTTTTTTTTTTTTTTTGTTAATAGATGACCATTATGTCTGTTTTATAATTATTATTTTTTTGAACAATTGTTTTGTAATTATTATTGAACTTGAAGGAATGATGCTGAACTAGTGGAGAAAATTGTTGAAGACGTTCTTACTAAAATAGAGTATGATGTCTTGTCTATTACTAAATTTCCTGTTGGATTAAAATCCCGTGTGCAAAAAGTGATTGGATTTATTGAAAATCAATCCACCCAAGCATGTATCATAGTGATATGGGGAATGGGAGGATCGGGTAAAACTACCGCAGCAAAAGCCATCTACAATGAAATTAATCGTAGATTCAGGCATAAAAGTTTCATTGAAGACATCAGAGAAGTTTGTAGTCAAACGGAAAGCAAAGGGCTTGTTAGTTTACAAGAAAAACTTCTTTCAGATATCCTAAAAACAAATGATCAGATACAAAATGTTGGGATGGGAACAACTATGGTAGAGAAAAGACTTTCTGGAAAAAAGGTGCTCATTGTACTTGATGATGTCAATGAAATTGGCCAAGTAGAAAACCTATGTGGAAATTGTGAATGGTTCGGTCAAGGAACTGTAATAATCATTACATCAAGAGATGTAGGCCTACTTAATCCACTTAAAGTTGATTATGTTTATGAGATGGAGGAAATGAACGAAAATGAGTCCCTTGAGCTTTTTAGTTGGCATGCTTTTGGTGAAGCAAAACCAAGGGAAGACTTCAATGAACTTGCAAGAAGTGTAGTTGCTTATTGTGGAGGATTACCACTAGCTCTTCGAGTCCTTGGTTCTTATTTAAATAACAGGAGAAAGGATTTGTGGAGATGTGTATTATCAAAACTAGAAATGATTCCCAATCGTGAAGTACAAGAGAAATTAAGAATAAGCTTTGATGATTTAAGCGATTACATGGAAAAGGATATATTCCTTGATGTATGTTGTTTCTTTATTGGTAAAGACAGAGCCTATGTCACGGATATACTAAATGGCCGTAAACTGCGTGCTAAGACTGTAATAACAGATCTCATAGGACGTAGCCTTATAAAAGTTGAAAATAACAACAAACTAGGGATGCATCCTTTGCTACAAGAAATGGGAAGAGAGATAATTCGTGACAAATTATGGAAGGAACCTGGGAAGCGCAGTCGATTGTGGTTTCATGAGGATGTACTTGATGTATTGACAAAGAATACTGTAAGTGTAATTTTGAAACTTGAAGTGTGCATGCCATGGTTGAGTTTCAAGTATCAGAGTTAATTTTCTAATGATCTAACAATAGAGATTTCTAATTTTCTTTTTCTCTACTCCTCATAGGGGACAGAAGCTATCGAGGGATTGGCTCTGACCTCGCATTTAACCAGAAAAGCTTGCTTCAAAACTTGTGCTTTCGAGAAAATGAAGAATTTGAGACTGTTGCAACTGGATCATGCACAACTAGCTGGAAATTATTGCTACCTTTCTAAGCAACTGAGATGGATCTGTTGGCAGGGGTTTCGTTCAAAGTACATACCTAACAACCTTTATCTGGAAGATGTAATTGCGATTGATTTAAAACACAGCCATCTACAACTCCTGTGGGAAGAACCCCAGGTATGTCTTACGTATCATTTTCTCTTAAAACTCACAGGTTAACTAAAATATTAATTGTTTCCACTTCTCACTGTTTCATCTTTATTTTCATTTCTAATCTTTTGCCAAAAAACTATCTTCTTGTAGGTTTTGCAGTGGCTAAAAATCTTCAATGTTAGACTACTCTGGAAAACCCCCAAGGTATATATATACTACAAGCCATTTTCTTTTAAACTTAATTTGTAGGTTAATTAAAAGAGTAAATTAAAGTCTTTCATCAGAGATATTACATTTAGTCCTCCCCTGTTATGGAAAAATACAAATATTACATTATTTCTCCCCTCTTAGGTTAGATGTAGAGTTTAGTCTATTTAACTTAACACTATTAATATAAATTTTACTCATTTTTTTACTAGAGAGCTGCACGTATACTGCAATGTTCTCCCCTCCGATGTTTAAATATAATAAATTACACATTTCTCTCACAAGAGTGAGTATTACATTATTCCTCTCCTATTTTATTAAAACTAGTATGTTGTTCCGTGTGGGAACAGTGACCGTACTGTCCCAAAAAAAAAATTATTTATCTGAATGCCACAGGACTAGAAAGTTTTACCAGACTGTCACGTGGACACGTGACAGACAAGGAGTATTTCGCTGGGGAGTTTAACGAATTAGGTGGACACGTGGCAGACAGGGAGTATTTCGTTGGGGAGCCCAACGAATTACGTGGCAATTGAAAAAAAAACCTCAAAACTTCAAACGGTCATAACTTTTGATAGAAATGTCTGATGGAGTCGTACGATGTGTCAAAACGCTCAAAATTCAAAGGGGAAGTTGGTTTTCAAATGTTTTGACATATCGTACGTCTCCATCGGATATTTCTATCAAACGTTAGACCATTTGAAGGACATATCGTACTCTTAAATCCTAATTTTGAGGCACTTAGAGGCATTTTTTGGAAAAAAGAGTGGACCAACTTCCCTTAGGATAGTTCGGGCGTTTTGACATATCGTACGCCTCCATGGGACATTTCTATCAAAAGTTATGATCGTTTGAAGTTTTGAGATTTTTTTTTTCATATTGCCACGTAATTCGCTGGGCTACTCAGCGAAATGCTCCTTGTCTGCCACGTGTCCACCTAATTCGCTGGACTACTTAGCGAAATAGTCTCTATCTGCTACGTGTCCACCACATATTTCGCTGGACTGAGAAGCGAATTACGCTGCGTGACACGCTGGTAAAATTTCCTGGTCGCGTGGCATTCAGGTATTTTAAATTTTTTTTGTGGCAATGTAGTCGATGTCTCATCCGTGCGTTGCATACACGAGTCGCATGGGTTTTTACATAGGTTCTAAATTAAGTTGTAAATATAATAAATATTTTAATTATAATTTAATAAATTATTTAAATTTGTTGTTAGTAAAATTTATGGGTAAAATATATTTTTGGTTATTATTAAATTTGAAAAATATTAATTTTGTCATCATAAAAAATTTATATTAATTTTATTTCCTTAAACGGTTTCCTGTAACTAACATATAATTAATTACTTTATCTCTCTATCATTTTTTCTCTCTCTCTCTATCTTTCCAAGTACACTTAGAAGACAACAAAAACCTTTTGTTGTTTCATCTTTCTGTCTAATCTCATCAGAAAATATATAAAAAATAACCAGGGAAGTGACATAAAATTGAACTCTAGAAGGGGGAAGGTCTTGCTCTTGTTGTGGTATATGTGGGGATAAAATCATTTTGGAGGATTTTAACCGCCACAAAATTAAAATCAAATTACACTTGAAAATTTATTAGTCACGTCATATTATTATCTAACATAAATATCATTAAAAACCAACAAAACTATGTTTTATTTTTATAGAAACAAAATCAATACAAAAAATTTATAAGAATAAAATTAATATTTTTCAAATTTTTCAGTGATCTCAAGCATATTTTACCCAAAATTTATAAAAATAAAAACTTGACTACTTTTGATTTATTTTTAAACTTTGGCTTGGGCCTGAAGATTTAAGATTTGAATTTTATTTTGCATCTTCATTGAGATTTCTATGATCAGCAAATTTTAGAGCTCTAAAGTCTGACCATATAGTATAACAGAAATTTTTAAGATGTAAATGCTAAAATTAATTTAATATATTCATCAACAGTATTTTAATAAAGTGTCATACACTCAATATGTTATAAAAAGATAGTGGTATTTTTTACGTATTTGAAATTGTTGCCACTATTTCATTCTTTTACTATTTTCTTTTGTAATGTTGTTGTAGATTTTATGGAATCTAAAAATCCTCAATCTTAGTCACTCCAAGGACTTGACAGAAACCCCCGACTTTTCAACACTACCAAGTCTGGAAAAGCTCATTCTCAAAGATTGTCCAAGTTTGTGCAAGATACACCAATCCATTGGAAAACTCAACAATCTTCTTTTGATAAATTTGAAGGACTGTACAAGCCTAAGCAATCTCCCCAAAGAGATATATAAGTTGAAATCCTTGAAAACTCTCATCTTATCTGGTTGCTCGAAGATTGACATATTGGAAAATGATATAGTGCAGATGGAATCCTTGATAACTCTAATTGCTGAAAATACTGCTATGAAACAAGTGCCCTTTTCATTTGTAATCTCAAAAAGCATCGGATATATATCCCTATGTGGATTTGAAGGATTTTCACACAGTATTTTTCCTTCTATCATTCGGTCTTGGATGTCACCAACAATTAATCCCATATCTTATATACGTCCGTTTCGTGGAACATTATCATCTCTAAATTACACGATTATGCAGGATAATGATTTGGGTGATCTAGCACCAATGCTTGGCAACCTTTCGAACCTTCGAAGTGTTTTGGTGCAATGTTATACTAAGTTTCAACTATCTGAACAGTTAGAAACAATTCTGAGTGATGTATATGGTGTAAATTATACTAAAACAGAAATGACGTCACAAATTTCAAAGAATTCCTTCAAGTATTATTTGAATGGCATTGGAAATTGTGAAGAAGTCTTGGATACTCTCTCCAACAGCATATCTGAGGTTCCTTTCTTCATCTTTATCTGCATATATACCTTCACTACTCATTTTAATTGCTGAATTATATATTGAAAACCCTTTATGATGTAAACAAAAATGCATCCTAATGATGTTGATTTATACACAACAAAACTATTGACCAAATTTGTTTGAATTAATTATCATAACCATTTCTGTTAATTTATGCAGTATGTAGATATTTGATTAAGAATGTCCATTTTGTAATTTGAAATGATAAAATAATCATTGTAGGAGTCCATTTGAATAGCTACAGTTACATAAATAACTAAGCTTTGCTCATGCTACAGGGATTCGCAACTAGTGGTGAGTCTTGTGATGTTTTTCTCCCAGGTGACAATTATCCTGATTGGTTGGCCCATATGGGTGAGGGATATTCAGTGTATTTCACTGTGCCTGATTATTCTGGTATGAAGGGAATGACTTTGTGTGCTGTTTATATACCAACCCATGAAATCATGGCAAAGGAAAGCCTTGTTAGTGTCTTAATTGTTAATTACACAAAGTGCACCATCCAGATACACAAGCGAACCACAGTACTTTCATTTAATGATGAAGATTGGCAGGGCATAATATCACATTTGGGACCTGGAGACAAGGTGGAGATTTTTGTTATTTTTGGGAATGGATTGATGATCAAGAAGACATCTGTCTATCTAATGTGTGATGAATCAATTAACAGGGAAACGGTGCCTTCTCTTGAGCCAAAGAAAGAACTAAAGAAATATGCCTTTGTAATTTTTGTAATTAAAATTCTAATTTTGGCATTTGGGCTTTTTCTTTTTTTGTTTTTACTGCTTCACAACAAAAAGGAGTATATTTATATATAGGTCTGTCGTACTTCCACGCAGAGAGGAATTGTAACATTGCTGAAAACTGGTTAAGAGTCGTGTGAAGTTTCTGAGAAAATTTTTGTTTCAAACTTCAAAGAATTAAACAAGAACTTTGCGTAGCCAAGTGTCCCTTGCTCAGGGGAGCCTATCACTACTCATTTATTTATGATATCAAAACCGGCAATGTGTAAATAAATATTTCACTTATGAGATTATGATGGAATTTATAATTTGTAATGGCATTGAAATGACACATATAAATCATTTGAATATCATTATTAGTAAGTACATAAATAACTAAGCTTTTGTTCATGTTGAATGGATTGACTACCAAAGATGATTTTCTCCTTCTGGGTGACAGTTATCCATTGTTTAGTCCATGCAAACATTCATTGATACTTTGCTAGAGAAATTGTTTGCTCTTTTACAAAGACAAATGTCATTGGTAGAACTGCAAGCAATAGCAAAATAATTATTTGTGAAAGCTTTAGTTTGAGACACTAGGGAAATATATATATATATATATATATATATATTAAACCATATGATTTTACATTGATTCTTTAATAAAAAAGGATCATCTTGCTTTTAATCTAGGTTGAATTAATCTGTATGTTGTTCAACTATTTGATAATTAACATAATTAGCTTTTTTATTTTTTTCAATTGAATTTTTTAATTTGTATTTGTTTTTAATTAGGTTTTAAAAAGGACTTAATTCCCATTTAAAAAAAGAGGCCTAATTTCCTTTAAAAAAAACAGGAACCTAATCAAATAGTAGGTTTAGTTAAGATTTTAGTATCTCAACATTTTTATATTCATATTTTTAGTCCCACAATTTTTTTATTTAAAACTTATAATCTTTCATTAATTTTTCATCGTCATTTTTAGTTCCTCTAAAAAAAATTAATTTTTAGTCTCTAGTTTATTTTTATTACTCAAAATTAATCTCAGATATAAAATAAAATAAAGAGTGACTAAAAATAAACAAAATAAGGATTGATATTAAGCAATAAAAATAAATGTGTAAAATTATTATTTATTAGAAGTTATATACACAAATAATTGTGTAAAAAAAAAAAAACCATTCCCTTCAATATATTTTTGGATCTGTCCATGTTACTGAACTATGAAAATTTAGAACAGGTCCCTGATATTTTTTAATTAGGTCCTTAAATTCATATTTGTTTAATTACCTTCTTGTTGAGACCTACTCCATCACTTTTGGAGAAAAGTATTGTTTTAAAATATGTCATTTTATAAAATCAATGTTATATTAATTTTTTAAAAAATTTATCTTTAATCAATACTTAATGAGAGTAGTATATAACAAAGGTAAATAAACTATTAATTAGAGAGATAAAAAGTATAAAAAATCATCTAATATTTTTCTTTAAAATTCAACAAATTAATTACATCATTTAATATTTTATGGCAAAACCTTCAATATCATATGGAACAGAGAAAGCAATTTAAAAACAAATACAAGTTTAAAAACTCAATTAAAAATATTTTTTATGCCATTAAAATCTTTTAAAAATGATCAAATAATAATTTGGAGATCGGATATTAAGTAAACGTTTACGTTATCAAAAGGCTAAAGTAAATATGGTTCTTGCCTTCGGGCCCGGTCTTACACGCGTTTGGACGACTATAAAATAACATTTAAGATGAATAACCAAGTTCATCTCTAAAATTATTTTAATGCCATGATAAATTTTTTATGAAAAATGAAAAATATATAATTAATTTTTGAATATGTAAAAAATTTAATAAATTAGTTTTGATGATTAAATTTATAAGATTATTTATTATTAAAAATTATAATATTTAAGAATAATTTAATAATAATTTATATTTTTTAACACAAATTAGATATTAAGTTATAAAATTTAGAATCAATTTATCATCAAATTATCTATAAGACTAATTTATTATATTTTTTATACATTTAGAGGTATAGTTAATTTTTAATCTTTTAAATATTAATTTATCAACTCGTTGAGTTACATTTTAGTAAAAGAATAACATTTTTTAGATTCTATGATATCACATAAAATAAAATAAAAATTTGTATTTTTTGTTCTAATGATAAATCCAATTTGGAGGTTTTTATTTTACTTATAAGAAAAAAAAAATCAACGCCTCTGTCTCTCTCACATGACTTAATAATATATATATATATATATATATATATATATATATATATATATATATTAAAGTAGAGTTATTGAGATTTTGTCCCCTAAAATCTAACCTCCAACATCAAAAATTCTTTATAAAAAATAATAGTATACATAAATTATTGAAATAATCCCGATTAAAGATGGGGGAGTTTATATAATAAGTTGTATTACCGAGGTGGTAGCATTGAATATCATCTCTGTATTTTGTATTATACTAGCTTCTATCTTTTCACAGTTGACCTCGTCTACTTTGATGGAATTCGCGTCTTCTTCATCATCCTTCCCAAAATCCAAATCCAGATGGAGATACGATGTGTTCATCAATTGTAGCGGAGATGAAGATCTCCGTAAGAATTTCGTTTCTCATCTCTATTATGCCCTTTCAAAAGCTGGAGTCTACACTGTCCTTGACCACCAAGGAACGGAGCTGGAAAAACTAATGCAACTAGAAAGGTCTCAGATCGCAATAGTTGTTTTCTCCAAAAGCTATACTGAATCTACTTTGTGTCTTGATGAGCTTGAAAAAATCATTGAAATCCATGAAACTTATGGCCAAAGAGTTGTGGTCGTATTTTACGAAATTGACCCATCCCATGTACGTGATCAGAAGGGAGATTTTGGAAAAGCGTTGAAAGCAGCTGCACAAAAAAGTTTTTTAGAAGAACATCTGGAATCTGGGTTGTCGAGGTGGAGCCAAGCACTCACTAAAGCTGCAAATTTCTCTGGTTTGGATTTGAAGAATTGCATGTAATAAATCAATACTTAATAGTTTCTTGCTTCTTTTATTTGAGATTAAATGAAAGCATATTTTAAGCTTATGATTTGTTCTTGGTAATACATGACAATTCTGCCTGTTTTGTCACTATTATTGAAACTTGAAGGGATGAAGCTGAACTGGTGCAGCAAATTGTTAACGACGTTCTTAATAAACTGGAATATGAAGTCCTGTCTGTTACCGAATTTCCTGTTGGATTAGAATCCCGTGTGCAAGAAGTGATTAGAGTTATTGAAAATCAATCAACCAAAGTTTGTATCATAGGGATATGGGGAATGGGAGGATTGGGTAAAACTACCACAGCCAAAGCCATCTACAATCAAATTCATCGTAGATTCATGGATAAAAGTTTCATCGCAAGTATTAGACAAGTTTCTGAAACAGACAGTAGAGGACATGTTCATTTACAAGAACAACTTCTTTCCGATGTCCTAAACACAAAGGTTAAGATACATAGCATTGGGATGGGAACAACTACGATAGAGAAAAGACTTTCAGAGTATGTTTGGATGGGGTATTTAAAATAGGGAAAGTAATTAGTTAGAGGATTTAAAATTTTTTTTCTCTAAATAACTTGTTTGGATATTCTTTTAAAAGAAATTTAAAATTTTAGCATTTTAAGTTAGAATTTGTTTTAAACTACAGACTTGGAATTTTAAATTCTCAACAAAAATGCAAAGAATTCTAATTCCTCTCTTTCCTCCGAAGTTCTCGTGCATTCTCAACCCTAACCCTCAGGCTCTCTCTCTCACTCTTCTCAACCAACCACACACTCTCTCTCTCTCACTCCTCTCAACCCTCCCGCTGTCACTCCCTTGGAAGTCTGCCGCAACCTCCGTCGTGCCCTTCATTCTGCTTCACTTTGGCTCACTTTGCCTCACCCTCGTCCCACTGTGACAGTGCTTGCCTCTATTGCTTCCAACCTCCATTGTGTAGTAAGTAGCAGTGTATAATTTATGGTCCTTTAGAAGATTAATGTCTTTGTTGTTCGTTCTCCCTCATTTGTTATAGGTTTCAATTATATTATTCTGGTGTTGGCAACATGCTTATTAATTTGTTGACATTGCCAATTTATGTTTGTGTTTGTTTAAACCCGATATATACTGAGTTTTAAGTATAAATCCCTTCTAGCTCCTTAAACCCCTTTTATCAGTCATTTCTTCTTTAAAATAGAAACCCCTTTTATTCGAGCTCATTTTATTTGATTATTTTTATCTTCCCTTTTCGTGGATCCCTCTTCTTTGACAGGTGAAGAGATAAGTTAATAAAAGAGCCTGAGCAATTTTGCTTTCTAATAATAGAGCCTAACTTGGAGAGTCCTCTAAACAGGTATGTTGTAGCTAGCACATGCATTTGAATGATGGGGAAGGTTGAATATTTATAAATTGCCAACTCTTCTTATTAGTATCGCTCCTAAGTTTCCTTTGATTTAGACATACTATATTTGTAGATTATTCCTGTTACTCTGTAATCTGTATCCTTTATACTTGATTATATCATTATTGTTATTTATATAGCGTGTGTTGCAAGGAGACCTCCTGGTTATGCTTTTATTGACTTTGGCGACTGTAGTTTACCACAAGATGTTGTTCATGTAATGCTATGTTTAGAATCATTCTTGAAATATAATAAAATGCTGTTATTTTTTTACCACTTTCTTTTAATTAGTACGCTGTTTCACACCATATACATTGCTGCCACTTCATGGTTGCCAATTTTAAACCTTTGTTTTCTTTTAAATGTTGATGAATGTGTTTTGGCATAAAGGTTTGGTCCTGCAGTTACTGTTTCTAGTAGATGGTCATAATCATAATAGTTTGCTTGAGCTTTAATCCTTGAAGTTTATATTGCTCGAGTTTAATTTATGATGTGAAGTAAACATACTCTACCATGCCCTCCTTTTGCCCGAGGTTGTACTAACGTTTGTTGTATAATGTGTTTCATCATAAATATGGCAAATAAATCTGAAGAATAAAATTAGAATTTTCTTTGGGGATACGAATTCGATTGCACGCTTCAGTTGTTATTTTCATCATAAATATGTGATCTTAATTGCTAGCTTTTGCTTGAATTGGTTTGTTATGATGACACACAAGCTGGCTTGAATATCTTGGTTCGTTCATTAGTTGAATGACCAGACATAAGTATATCTGTTCAAAAGAAATCTGAAAATAAATGAAGTTCTGGTGGAAGTGACTATGAAGATTATAATAAAACTGCAGAGAGAGGCTTGTCTGTGTTTGTTGTAATTGGAAATTTGGAATCAATTTGTGGGGATGAGAAGGATATGCTGTGAAACTAGGTAGTCGTGACAATAGTTAATGACAATTCAAAATTTAAACATTGCATGAGGTTCTGTGACTGGGTTGCAGGCTTGCAGCTGGTTGGGAGTGTTGTGTGTTATTTAATTTATCTATTTTAATGTCGTTTGCTTAGGTGCACAGCCACCCTTGAGGGTAATGACTAATAAATGTGTGTATGTCCTTGTTAAGGTAAAGAATTCATTATTTATGGTTTGCACAGCCACTCCACTGTGAGCAGCAAAATTTAAGATAAACCTTTTCTCAATAAGCATAGAGAAGGATAAGGTTGCTTCAGTGAAGTCACCTGCTGCACAAGTTCATCCATTCTCCTGTCTTTTCCTTTCATAATCTGGATAAGATAATCTTTCTCATGCTCAAAGGTTCTTTCCATCGTGCCTTTCTCAATCACAGCACTTTCAAATTCTTTTTTGAATGATTCTTTAATTAAGGTGAGGGAAAGGGAGAACATTGAAGCAAATTTTGGTGTGTGGGAAATGGGAATAAAGAAAACTTGAGGGTTTTGCGTTTTGGTGCTGCACACCTCGGTCAAGTTAGGGAAAATGTGATCTTTGGGTGTCCCTAACTAAAAGAATCATTTGACCCCTTGCATGTTGTATTTATTCATTCATTTCTTTGGTGTTGTTTTCATTTTGCTTGTGGCCTATATGTAAAAATCTTCCAGTTGTCCTCTGTTTCTTTTAGTTTTATTTTCTATGATGTGTTTAGAAGTAAAATATGTTGGTTGGAAATCATAGTTTTTGGTGATCGAAATTTTTGAAGTTGTCAAATGGTGTTTTGATTCATGCATGGTTTGATTTCTGTGGTGTTTTGTATGGTCCACCGATCTTAATTCCAAGCATGAAACAACCTGAATTCTTGTGTTGATTATGATAAATCCTTTTCCTTAGAAATTTTGAAAATCTAATTGAAGTTCAGACTGTAGAAACTTGAAACCCTCCTAAAATACAAAAGGATCTTTAATATCTAATTAATTTGTATATCCTATTACTGATTATGTTAGGACTTTAAAGTTTGAAAAAATAATATTTTGAATATAGCCATAGTTGTTTTAGAAATTTATAAAAAATGTTTTATTATTGAAGTTTCAAAGTTAATAGTAAAATTTAAATCTATTATTAATAATACTGAGAGTAACAAGAAACAAAAAAAATATCCGTAAAAGGCTCATTTAAGTTAAAATAAGTTAAAGTTTGACATATATTAATTACTCACGAGAAAGGATTAGAATTTTCTTTTTGATGTAAGGATTAGAATTTGTAGAATAAGATAGAATTGTAACATTTAACATATACTCTCTTTCTTCGTATTTATAATATTCAACTGTAAATTGATGTTTTTTTTTATAAAATTCAATTTTCTTACATTAATTATTTTTAAATTATAAATATTTTTATTAAAAAAGTTAGAGAATATATTAACAAATCAGAGAAAAAAATATTGATGGTTATTGTTCAATGTGTGTATAGAAGCATGTCTGATTTATATCTCATTCTTTGTTATTGATTTACATGAAATTCACGGTTCATGAACTATAGTATGTTTGAAATTGATGAGATTATATATTATGTATATATAGGATATGCTTCCAGATAATACTAATACACGTGCAAAGTCTCTTGTTTTGAAATTAAAATATGGTAACTAATATGAATATATTATTGTAGCTATACTCCCTTAAGCAATGGTTTGATTATTATAAGATAAATAAATTCATATATCTTCTCATATATCTTGAATATAAGTCCTTATATTTTTTTCTTATGGTTAATTATGTGTCTAGTTTTGAAAATTCTATACCAATCATTACTAATATAATGATTTTTTTGTTGATGTGCAGGATAGATCATGAGAATGTCTTTTGGCTTGTAGGGATTACTTTTTTTAATTAAGCTTTTCAAACTATTTTGATGTCTTAGGTTATATGCCGGAATTAGTAATGTTCAAATTATTCTCATTTTTATATTTTTAATGACAATGATTTTGATTAAATGTAGATGAAATATTTTATATATATTTTCTTTTATTTTAATTTTTCTTGTTGAAATATTTTTTTATGCTTTAGTTCTAAATTTATATTTTAAAAATATAATTGGACAAGAATATATATAGATTTTTAAAGCAATTGTTATAAAAATAATAATTTTTATTTATACGACTATTTATATTTTAAAAATATAATTGGATCCAAAAATAAAATATAATAAATTTAAATTATTTAATTCAAACAAAGAATTCAAAATATAAGAAATTTAAATTGTTTTATCCAAACAAGAAATTTCAAATTAAAGAAATTTATATTGGTTTATCCAAACAAGGAATTTTAAAAATTCAAGAATTTTAATTGATGCATTTCAATTTTCCTCAATTTCAAATTCTCTGAAATTTCAAAATGCTCCATCCAAACATACTCTCAGGAAAAAGGGTGCTCATTGTACTTGATGATGTGAATGAGATTGGCCAATTAGAGGATTTATGTGGAAATTGTGAATGGTTCGGTCAAGGATCTGTAATTATCATTACAACAAGAGATGTAGGCCTACTGAACCTATTTAAAGTTGATTATGTTTATAAAATGGAGGAAATGGACGAAAACGAGTCTCTTGAGCTTTTTTGTTTGCATGCTTTTGGAGAACCAAATCCAAGAGAAGACTTCAATGAACTTGCAAGAAAGGCAGTTGCTTATTGTGGAGGATTACCATTAGCTCTTGAAGTCCTTGGTTCTCATTTATTTAGGACAGAGACAGAATGGGAAAGTGTATTGTCAAAGCTAAAAATGATTCCCAATGATCAAATTCAACAAAAATTAAGAATAAGCTTTGATGAATTATACGATCATATGGAAAAGCATATATTTCTTGACATTTGTTGTTTCTTTATTGGTAAAGACAGAGCCTATGTTACAGAGATACTCAACGGCTGTGGACTACATGCTGATATTGGAATAACTGTTCTTATAGAGCATAGCCTCGTAAAAATTGAAAAGAACAACAAACTTGGAATGCATCCTTTGCTTCGACAAATGGGAAGAGAGATAATTCGTGAAAGTTCAATAAAGGAACCTGGGAAGCGAAGTCGATTGTGGTTTCATGAGGATGTACTTGATGTATTGATAAAGAATACTGTAAGAACATTTTTTATATACGGTTTTGAAATTTCTGTTCAAAAGCTTGCCTTTTCATGTGAAATAAATGGGTAGTAAGGCTAGGCTTTGAGTATCACTTTCCAGTGAGTTAACAATAGAGATTTCTCAATTTTTTTTATCATCACAGGGGACCGAAGCTATTGAGGGATTGGCTCTGCAATTGCATTTGTCCATCAGAGATTGCTTCAAAGCTGAAGCTTTTCAGGAAATGAAAAGTTTGAGACTGTTGCGACTTGATCATGTACAACTCACTGGAGATTATGGGTATCTTTCTAAGCAACTGAGATGGATCTATTGGAAAGGATTTCCTCTAAATTACATACCTAACAACTTTTATCTGGAAGGTGTAATTGCTATTGATTTAAAGCACAGTAATCTAAAACTACTATGGAAAAAAACCCAGGTATATATAACATGCCATTTTATTTTAAAACTCATAGGTTAATTAAAAAGGCAATTGCTGCAAACCACTATTTTGTTTTTCATTTTGTTATCTAATCTTTTACAAAGAAACTATCTTGTAGGTTTTGCAGTGGCTAAAAATCCTCAATCTTAGTCATTCCAAGTATTTGACAGAAACCCCTGACTTTTCAGGACTACCAAGTCTTGAAAAGCTCATTCTCAAAGATTGTCCAAGTTTGCACAAGGTACACCAATCCATTGGAGATCTTCACAATCTACTTTTGATAAATTTGAAGGACTGTACAAGCCTTGGCAATCTCCCAAAAGAGATATACAATTTGAAATCTGTGGAAACTCTTATCCTATCTGGTTGTTTGAATATTGAAATATTGGAAGAAGATAATCCTTGACAATTCTAATTTCTGACAATACTGCTGTGAAACAAGTGCCCTTTTCAATAGTACGCTCAAAAAGCATAGGATATATATCCCTATGTGGATTTAAAGGATTGTCACATGATGTTTTTCCTTCTATCATTCTGTCTTGGATGTCACCGACAACGAATCCTCTATCTCATATTCGTTCGTTTTCTGGTACTTCATCATCTCTAGTTTCCATGCATCTGCAGAATAATGATTTGGGTGATCTAGCACCAATGCTTAGCAACATTTCAAACCTTCGAAGTGTTTTGATGCAATGTGACTCGGAGGTCCAGTTATTTGAACAAGTAAATGCAATTATGGATAACGTTTATGGTGTTAATTTTACAGAATTAGAAAATTCAGAGAATTACTTGAGGTCTTATATTATTGGAATTGGAAGATACCAAGCCTTAAATAATCTCACTGATGATAGCTTATTTGAGGTTCCTTCTCTTTACTTTTGTCTATCTACCTTCATTATTCATATTAGCTATTAATTAAGAGAACATGAAATAAGCCCAATGAAAGAAACTTCAATACGCTTCTTCTTCATTAAAAAGAACAAGATTTTAATATTCAACAAGCCATGCTCATATTAAGCATTTGCATATTGATTTCCAGTTCTTTCTTGCTACAGTTGCTTCATGTTTGTTAGATTCCCATTGATCATCAAAAAATAATTGAAAGATCTGTATGACGTAAACAGAAATGCATCCTGATGATCTGCTGTTGATGGATACACATATAGCTATGTTTTAATTTATTCAATACGTTGTTATTCTCTTAAAACTTCCATTTAGTAATTTGAAATGACAAAAAAATGATTGAAGAACTCCATTTATACATCTCACAATTGGATAAATGATTAAGCTTTTTGGCTCATGCTACAGGAAATGGTATGGTGGGATCCTTATCTGTTCACCAATACAGTTGAGGGACATTCAGTGTATTTTACTGTGCCTGAGGGTTGTCGCTTGAAGGGAATGGCTTTGTATGTTGATTATTCATCAACCAGTGAAATCATGGCAAACAAATGTCTTATTAGTGTCGTAATGGTTAATTACACAAAGTGCAGCATCCAGATATTCAAGCGAGACACAGTAATTTCCTTTAATGATGAAGATTGGCAGGGCATAGAATCACATTTGGGACCTGGAGACAAGGTGCAGATTTTTGTGCTTTTTGATCATGGATTAGTCGAGAAGACAGCTGTCTATCTAACGTGTGATGAATCAATTGGCAAGGAAATGGAGCCTTCTCCTGAGCCAAAGAGAAATTCAATCATAAGATTCATGAAATGTTTTCTAATAATAGTGCCAGCACTGGTAGCTACAATTATAATGATGCCGAACACAGGGACGAAAGTAATGGTAGTGGTAGCTATAATTATAATTATAACTTTTAGCTATAATTATAATTATGATTCAGTGTTGGAAAATCGAGGGAGTAAATATCGCGAAAATTTACACATGAAAACCGATTTAGACAGGCCGGTTGGACCGGTCGAACTGGGAACCGGTGCAGCATCCGAGTCGAGTCGGTCGTTGAACCGGCCATGGAAATGGCTCGGTTTGGCCCGGAGAAAATCGGGCGGTTTTCGAAAACCCAGCAAACCGGCCAGATTTCAGGACCCAGACTGGGTTGGTGCACAAAAAAAAGAAGCTACAAACCACAGAAAAGACATCGTTTTGGTGAGTCCTAGGGGTTAATTTTCGATTTTCCCTCACAGAAATCAGCTCTCTGCTCTTCCTTCGTTCTTCACCTTCCTTCGTTCACGCTGCTCACGCTCACCGCAGGGCTGTTGCTTCAATCACGCTCGCAGTCACTCGTGCCTGGGCATCAGAGAAGGAAACACAGACACGACAAAAAGAGAAAAAAGAGACAAAGAGGAAGACGAAGAGGAAGAAGACGCTACAGAAATTTTGGAAAATGAAAAAATATGGGTTCACTGATAATAAAAAAATATAGTCTCCCTTGGCTGCAACAAACGGCGCAACGCAAAACTGAAGGCTGAAGCGGAAATGATGGGGAAATAGGGAATAGGGTTTTAAACTTTTAATTTAAAGCCGATTTGTTTATTTGGGCCAACACTTCACGCAACACTTTTTCTTATTTGGGCCACAAATATTTTTGCTTCATGCACTCCCTTTATTGCTTAGTGTACTCCTTGTGAATAATTTTTTTAATAATAAAAAGTTGGTCTTGTGTTTTAATTTAAGTAGTTGCTATTTACACTTTTTTTTATTAATATAATTTACTTGTATTATCAATTTTAATACTTCAATTGTTATTTTGAATTTTTTAATATATTTTCTTAATCAATTAATATTAGTTATATAATATAATTTTAATTTTTTAATATAAATCGGGTCAAACCGGGTCAATTACTAACCCACCGGTTGGACCACTGATCCACTGATCCAGTACCTCAACCGGGTCAATGATCGAACCGATTTTCACAACTTTGAGTGATATAGACCAGCTAATACCAAGGGATGAAAATCAGAATAAGAGGGAATGGCAAGTGTATCAGAGGAGGAATAAAAATCAGAGGAGGAATAAAAAGAAATAGTTAGTGGTTTTAGGCGATGAGTAAATAGAAGCAGTTAGTGAGTGTTTTTAGGGAGTGGGTGTTATTGTATAAGTTATAAATAAAAGGGCAGGGGGTGTTAGTGTGTGGGGTGGAAAATATACTTCTTTTTGAATCATTGTAAGAGACAGTGGTCTCTGGGGAAATAGGAATTTGTCATTCCTTGTTCTTGAAATAGTTTGTATCTTTTTTCTTGATAATAATAAAAATTTTGCGAATTATTCAATATAATTATGCGTGTTTTTTGGGACCCAAGAACTACCTTTCTTGGTGCTTACCAAATTGGTCTGATCTGTCGGCTTGCTGGTTTTCCTGGTGGTGACGCACACTCGTAATGTCGGCGTCCGAGTCGAGGGTGGAGGCTCTCGAGAAATCCATGGCAATTGTGAACAAGAAACTAGATAGCATAGGAGAAGTGTGTGAATATATGTGTGATCTGGTACAGAAGAGGGGTTTGGACTCGTCGGACAAAGCGACTTCCGGTGGCGCAAGTGGCGGATCAAACACAGAAGCCATTTCCGGACGTTCCTTCACCCGAAGAATCGAAATACCATTGTTCGAAGGTGATGACCCATTGGGATGGATTGCCAGAGCGGAGACATACTTTGAAATGCAAGAAGTACTAGAAGACGAACGTGTTCTGATGGCATTCGTAAGTATGGAGGGACCGGCGATAGCTTGGTACAGGTTCTTGAGGAAGAAAGAACCCAATCAGACATGGCAGCAACTAAAAACGGCGATGGTGAGAAGATTTGGAGGGCGCCATTTGGGTAGTGCATATGAACGACTGACGCGACTACGACAAGAGGATTTGGTGGACGAATTCATCCAAGGATTCGGTGGACGAATTCATCCAAGAATTCGAATCCTTGGTGGCCCAGGTGCCGGCGATAGGAGACAAAGTGCTTCTGGGTTTCTTTATGGGAGGTTTGAGGAACGGACTTCACAATCAGGTTAGAATACATGAACCAGAGGACGTCTTCAGAGCCATGGACCTTGCTCGCGATATCGAACAATCATTGCGAGTTCCATGGACGGGTTTGGGATTAAAACCCAGGACGAACATGAGAGGAAGTAGGACGGCATCAACCTTCGCATACAAGGCCCAGCAAGGAAATGGACAAAACCAAAGAAACTATATGCCGGAGAGTCAGCGAGTCATACCAGGGCGTGATAAACCATCAGAACGAAACTCTTTTGTTCCATCAACAGACAAAGGAGGTAGTGGGAAACAACAAAGCGGAATTAATAGGGTAAGAAATCTCCCTTATTCTGAATATGTGAAGAGAAGAAATGAAGGGAGGTGTTTTCAGTGCAACCTTCCCTATGGGCCGATGCATCGCTATGCGGAAAAGAACATTAGATCATGATCATGGCCGAGCAAGAAGAAAACGAGGAAATAAAGGAAGATTGCGATGAGGCGCACATACAAGTGCAAGAAATTGAAGAGAATGACAGTGAAAGTGAGAAAGAGGTGAGGTGGATGGATCTCTCCTTATTCTCTGTAGGAGGGCTCACCCAACCAAAAACTGTGAAGCTAAGAGGAACCCTGAATGGTAAGTCTGTTTTGGTGCTAATAGACAGTGGAGCAAGTCACAATTTCATAGGAAAGTTAGTGATTCAGAAGCTTAGGATTAGCAGTAGCGATACGAAACCTTTTTGGGTCAGGTTGGGGGATGGACAAAAACTAAAATTCCAAGGGTGTTGTGAGGATCTGAAACTGAAGATTGGATCACATGAGGTCACAGGAAAAATTTTTGTTTTCGAATTAGGCAGGGTGGACATCATCCTAGGAGTAGCTTGGCTGGAAACACTAGGAGAAGTTAAGGTTAACTGGGGAAAATTGACCATGCAATTCTGGGTGGGCGAGCAGAAGGTGAACATTTGTGGAGACCCTAGTTTATCCCAAGAAATGGTCTTTATTAAAGTAATGGAGAAATCGTTACAATTAGCACCAGAGCATACTCTAATGTTATTCTGCAATATGATACATGAAGAAGAAGAGGTAGCTAGGAGTAAGGAAACTATTTTATCTACATAGCAAGAAAATCAGTTATCCAAGGTGTTAAAGGAATTTGATGAGATTTTTGAAGAACCTTGTTGTTTGCCTCCCAAAAAAGAGGTAGATCACATAATACCTTTAAAATCAGGTTCTGATCCTGTTAATGTAAGGCGTTATCGATATGCTCATGCTCAAAAAAATGCGATAGAAAAATTTGTGACTGAAATGATAGCATCTAGGATTATAAGGTCCAGTCATAACCCTTATTCTAGCCCGGTTTTGTTGGTGAAAAAGAAGGACGACAGCTGGAGATTTTGCAATGATTACAGAGCCTTGAACAAGCTGACTATTCCAGATAAGTTTCATATACCTGTTATAGAAGAACTTCTAGATGAATTATTTGTGGCTGCTTATTTTTCTAAACTTGATCTTAGATCATGTTATCACCAAATGAGGATGCATGAGGATGATATTCCTAAAACAGCTTTTAGAACTCATCAAGGACATTATGAATATATAGTAATTCCCTTTGGTTTAACAAATGCTCCAGCTACTTTTCAATGTGCCATGAATGCTGTTATAAAATCTTTTTTGAGAAAATTTGTGTTGGTTTTTTTTTATGACATTCTTATTTATAGTACAAATTGGGAATCACATTTAGATCATGTGCATCAGGTTTTGAAATTGCTGAAATTAAATTGTTTTTATATTAAAAAAAATGCAGCTATGGAAAGATGAGAATGGAATATTTGGGTCATGTGGTTTCAAAAATGGGAGTAGAAATGGACCCAAAAAAGATAGAAGCTGTGATTAACTGGCCAATACCCAAATCTGTCAAAGCTGTGAGAGGTTTTTTGGGACTCACTGGCTATTGTAGAAGATTTGTGAAAGATTATGGGAAGATTGCCAAACCCTTAACAGAAGTACTTAAAAAAGGAGGATATCTGTGGGAGGAAAGTACTCTAAAGGCTTTCAAGGAATTAATCAAAGCTGTCACTACTGCTTCAGTATTGACATTACCAGATTTTTCAAAACAATTTTGCATTGAATGTGATGATTCAGGAAAAGGATTGGGAGCTGTTCTATTTCAAGAAAAACGTCCTATTGCTTACTTTAGCAAGGCATTAAGAGAAACTTCTTTAGCCAAATTTGTATATGAGAAGGAACTCATGGCTTTGGTTTTAGCAATTCAACATTAGAGGCCATATTTGTTAGGAAGGAGATTTATAGTATATTCTGATCAGAAGAGCCTTCATTTTCTCTTTGAACAGAGGATTACTACACAAAATTAGCAAAATTGGTTGGCCAAATTATTGGGATATGATTTTGAAATCAGATATAAAGTGGGGGCTACAAATAGAGTAGTCGATGCACTTTCTAGAAGAGAGGAAGGAGTGGAGTTAAATGTCATTTCAATAATATATTGGCCTGAAGCTGCAGAAATTGACAAAGAAGTTTTACAAGACTCTAGTTTGGCAAAAATACATTCTGATTTACAAAAGGATCCTAATACTCATACACATTACACACTTGAGAATGAGAGACTTTACTATAAATCCATATTAGTGATAGCAGCTAAATCAGAATGGATTCCCAGATTGTTGGCTAAGTTTCATTCTTCTATAATGGGAGGTCATGCTGGAGTATATCGGACTTCTAGAAGAATTGCACAGTCTGTGTTTTGGATGGGAATGAAAGCTGATATAACTCAATTTGTAGCAGAATGTCAGGTATGTCAGAGAAATAAATATCAAACTTCATCACCTGAGAGCCTTTTACAACCCCTGCCTATTCCAAATTCGATTTGGGAAGATATCAGCATGGATTTTATTACTAGACTTCCAAAATTTCAAAGACATGATTGTATTTTAGTAGTGGTTGACATATTGAGTAAATATGCTCATTTCATAATGTTAAAACACCCTTTTACAGCTAGAAACATAGTTGCTGTATTTGTAAAAGAGATTGTGAGATTACATGGTATTCCAGCATCTATAGTTAGTGATAGGGACCCTATTTTTATGAGCAATTTTGGAAAGAAATCTTTAAATTACAGGGGACCACTTTGAAGTTCAGTACAACATATCATCCAGAATCTGATGGTCAAACAGAGGTACTTAACAGAACATTAGAGGTGTATTTGAGATGTTTTTGTTCAGAGCAGCCTAGAGAGTGGGGAGAATATTTAGCATGGGCCGAATATTGGTACAACACAAGTTATCATTCAGCTGCGAAATGTACTCCTTTTGAGATAGTTTATGGCAGACCTCCTCCTTCAATTTCAAAGTTCATACCAGGAGAGACATTGGTAGAAGTTGTTGCATAATATTTAATATACAGGGATGAAGCTTTAAAATAATTAAAGTATCATTTACAAAGGGCTCAAGAGGTGATTAAAAAAAGGGCAAATATTCATAGGAGAAATCACACAATGAAGGAAGGAGATTATGTGTATCTAAAGATTAGACCACATCGTAAACAGTCTATGATCAGAAATTTGAGTCCTAAATTGGCTGCTAGTTATTATGGTCCTTACCTCATTTTGAAACAAATTGGAGCAATAGCTTTTAAATTACAATTACCTCCACAGGCCAGAATACACCCGGTTTTCCATGCTTCTCAGTTAAAGTTGGCCAAGGGAGAGCATAGGGTCGAAGCTAGTTTACCTGAAGATTTGAGCATTGAGCTACCAGTTTATTATCCAGCAATTGTGTTAGGAGATAGATATGTAAAACAAGGAGAGGAAGAATTGCATCAGGTGCTAATCCAATGGCAGGGCCAAACTAAGGAAGAGGCCACTTAGGAAGAATATGAGATGATTCAGAATCAATTTCCTGGTTTTAAACTTGAGGACAAGTTTGATTTTAGGGAGGGTGGTATTGATACAGACCAGCTGATACCAAGGGATGAAAATCAGAATAAGAGGGAATGGCAGTGTATCAGAGGAGGAATAAAAAGAAATAGTTAGTGATTTTAGGCGGTGAGTAAATAGAAATAGTGAGTGTTTTTAGGAAGTGGGTGTTATTGCATAGAGTTATAAATAAAAGGGTAGGGGGTGTTAGTGTGGGGTGGAAAATATATTTCTTTTTGAATCATTGTAAGAGACAGTGGTCTCTGGGGAAATAGGAATTTGTCATTCCTAGTTCTTGAAACTAGTTTGTATCTTCTTTCTTGATAATAATAAAAATTCTGCGAATTATTCAGTATATTTTTGCGTTTGTTTTGGGACCCAAGAACTACCTTTCTTGGTGCTTACCAATGAGTAATCATATAAATGAATTGGACACCACACCTTAACCCAAAACCTTAAGGCTTAGGTTTATGGGTCTTCTCTTCACTTATATGGTGCTCAACTTTTCCATTTCTATCCAATGTGAGACTTTAACTCATACCTGTATTCTAACATTCAGAACACGAGAAATATGTGAATAATAGGGACAGTACTGGTAGCTACAATGATGTTTCGCATTTTTTTCTCCCTCCTAAATAGCTCTGTACTGCCAGGCAGAGAGAAATTGTAACATTGTTGAAAACAGTTAATGTGAAGTTTACGAGGATATTTTGTTTAAAACTTCAAATGACTAAAATTCAGGTGGCGAAACCAGAAACTTTGTAGCCAAGTGTCCCTTGCTTAGGTGAGTCATTTCTCATCTTTTTATGACATCAAAACTGACTATGCATGTGTAAATAAATATTTCACTGAGCGATTATACTGGAATTTATAATTTGTAATGGCATTAAAATGATATAAATCCTTTGCACATCATGGTTAGTAAGTACATAAGTTACTTAGCTTTTGTTCATGTTTAAGATATTGACTAGAAAGGTGATTTTCTCCGACTAGGTGAGACTTTTCCATTGCTTAGTCCATGCAAACATCCATTGACACTTTGCAAGACAAATTTTTGCACTTTGCTGAGATAGAAGTCACTGACAGAACTGCAAGCAATAGCAAAATGATTATTCGGGGAAAGCTCTAATTTGAGAGGGTTACTGGGGGTAATATAAACATAGCTTGACACATGTCAGAGCCAAAATCTACAGCTAATTTCTTAATCATAAATGTTATAAAGTTCGGGATAATAATAAGACAAAATAGTCACTGCTGTCAAATTAATGTTCAGTGCTCGCAACTGAACTCATGGAAGATGCTCGGGATAATTCCCAAGCGATGCTATTAAGGCACGAGAAGAAAAATGTTGTCGGTAATAATAAATCATTCTTCTTGCAAAACAAAAAAAAAAAAATCATCCTAAACAAGATGATTATGCCTTCCATATGCATACTTATATAGCAAATAAAAGACAAGGTTGCCAATGTTCGGATGTTATGCTTCATGTTTTGCATTGTTTGCCAATTTTGTGGTAGCTTTATAGTCAGAAGCATTAACAATTATTTATCATTATCATAATTTAGTCTCTAGGCAATGCTTTCTCTATATATAGAAACAAATTCTGGAAACTACAAGAACTTAATTAATTAATGGTAATTTTGGAAACAGATCATTAAATCAAAAGCCAGAATTAGAACAAAGCTGACGTCCTGAAAGTCACTCTCAACCACGAGCAGCAGCAAATTAATTAGTAGTTATCGGAAAACTCTAATTTGACATGGTCATTAACATGTTACATCGGGTTAGATCCTCCTTGGTCTCTTAACATGTTACATCGGTAATTTGGGATCTTCCTTCATGTGTGATTTGGAAACAAAAAAAAAAAAAAAAAAATTGAGCTCAAAGGGAAACTATTTGATGAGCATAATATATTAAACAACATGCTGAAATAATTAACGCTCATGTATTGCGCGAAATCCTAAAGCTCATTTAAAAAAATATTAATAATCATTTTAATTTTTTTAATATATATATATATATATATATATATATATAAATAAAGTACTTAAATAATGATGAAATCATGTGTTAACCCAAGGGTTGGCCAAGTGAAGGAAAATATAGAGTCTCATATCTATCAAGTCGTATCGTCTCATTGAAATGAAGTAAATATAAGAAGTACTAGATGCTTGTACATTCAAGAATGAGACTTGAGTCTTTTAAGCACTTTATACATGGCAAAAACATGGTTAGGAGAAAAAAGCTCACTAAAAATGACTAATAAGGTTTTGTGTGATTGTAAAGATTAGTTAATAATAAAATTAATAGATACTTCACATCTTAATATGGTAATACAAATAATAAGAAATGCATTATTTAAAAAATGTTAGTATTTCTATTGTACTATGATATTTTATTTTCCTAACCTAAAATTTATATATTGAAATAATATTTCTTATTATATGTAAATTGATGTGTATATTAATTTAGTTTAATATGTTTTGTAATATATACATAATTTTATTTATTGAGTCTCTTTGTTTGTTATGATAAAATGACAAATTAATATATTATATTTATCTATTTATACACAGTTGACCAAACTATTTGTGGTGCATATTTGAATATTATTCTATTTTATAAATACATTTATGAAATATTAAAATGGTAACATTATTATGTTATTTGTTGAATTTTTTTCTTTTTATTTTAATTTTTTATTATTTTTTCTCTTAGGGTGTATACACTTCAATTCTAAGGATTTTGTTTTTTATATTTCAAAGTAACATATGTGGGGAAGAGAAAAATGAGATGGATAAATATATAAAGTAAAAATAAAAAATATTTGTAAAAAGTAAAGATTATTCCAACATGTTTTAACGGATCACATAAATTTATTTCATAAATTCTCCTTAAGAGAAAAAATCATCTTAAACACCTTACAAAAATTCAATAAAACTATTTTCTAACATTATCAACTATCAATTAAGGCAAACTTCATAATTTGATGTTGATGATCCAAATATAAAATTCATAAACTTTTTATATCCGAATACAAATTTGTACAACTAAATATTATAAACATGACATGATCAAAGACAAAAAGATATATATATATATATATATATATATATATATATATATATCATCCCTCAACTACACACAAAAATGAGAAAGAAGATTAGAACACAAAAAAATCACTACTACAAAAAGGGGTTTCTAAGACGGTTCTGAAGCCCATTCTAAGATGGTTCCAGACCCGTCCTTGTATGAGGCGACTTTGAAAGTCCAAGCTTTCCAAGATGGTTCCATGACCGTCTTTGTTTCGAAGATTCTAAAACGGCTGTCTAGCAAGACCGTCTTAGAAGGAGTGAAAAAAATAAAAAACCATGGATTCTAAAGTGCTTAGAATTTGACTATTAAGACGGTTCCTCGTTAAACCGTCTTAGAAGGAGTAAAAATTAAAAAAAATTAAAAACCACGCATTCTAAGACGGTTCCTACGTATGACCGTCTTAGAATGGTTATATTCTAAGACGGTTTTCAGAATAACCGTCTTAGTAATAACCTTTATTTAAAAAATAAAATAAATTTAAACTAAGACGGTTTTTCTAAATAACCGTCTTAGGTTAAATTTATTTAATTTTTTTACGAATATTTTTTCTTTTCAATAATCAATTTATTAATTTATAAACTCTTAAACATTAAATAAAAACAAGGCTATTTTGATAAATAAAAAAGTTAGTTGAGTACATTAAACTTCAATTAATTGAGTAAAACAAATAAAATAATGTCACATGAATAATTTCTAAAACTAGCAAGTAAAATAATTTATATAGTTACTTTTCTAAAAAAAATACCATTTGTATTTTTAAATAATTTATTTGAATAGCCATCTGAGTTTTTTGTCTCAATGGGGTATTAATGTGAAGCTGCAAGATCATGGTTAAAAATTAAAATCCACCAGAGTTCAACAAGCAATAGGTAAACTGGTTGTTCACATTTATGCAACTGTTTGGGTTGTTTCTATTAATAAACATGAATTTGCTCCTAAACCATATAAGAAGCTGTGTACTTGTTACTTAAAACTCTCATTTGAGGATCTCATTGTATATTTGTTTTATTAACAAACATGATTTTGTTCCAAAGCGTTGTAAAATTTCTGAAAATTTAAGGGGATTACTATTTTCCTATACATCAAACCACTTTGCAAAATTGAGGATATTTTATTTTATTTTTTTTAATCAAAAACAGAAAACAACCAGAAAATGAAATATACATACCTCTATATTGCCTACATCAAGCATTGGTTGCCGGCACCCTGGGCTCATAATATCAGCACCCCGTTGGTTTGCATCATAAGGTGATAGCTCACTAGCCATTGTCCTGATAAAGAATGTTCTGATTCACCTTCCTTTCTAGCCAATGCTGCCTTGAGGCTGGCTATCTGAAACACAATTCAAAAATTTAACTTAACTTTCTAAGATTATTACGGAGATCCCCAGCAGTCAAATTTGAATATCATCCTGTTCTTTGAGCTCTTTGACATCTGCGCCATCCTTGTTCACTCGAGCAGCACCAAGTTTAACTGTGGCAACTCTTTCTGCAAATTTTTGTACTCCTCCATGTCTCTAATGGCATATGTACTTAGCTGCCATTCAACATAAATTAGTATTCATGCTCTGAATTGAACAAAATATAGCAGCCACTTGTAAGTTGTAACAAGAAAAAGAATACAATATTCCTCTAAAAAAGAAATAAACTAAAGTGAAATCCTACATCTAGAAACAAGACCAAAAAGGTAAAAACATAAGAACAAGTCTCTATAGAAAAGTTATGGTAAAGAAGATCTCAATATTGTTTTTCGAAACTAGAGATTTCAGAAAGACACAGCATCAGCATCATAAAAGTATGCAAATCATGGTGCTCAAGACAAGTGTGGTGTGGCCAACTTAGCCACACTCTTCACAAAGGAAACTTATCACAAGCATTAGGACATGTTTCATACAATGAATTGAAGTGAATAAACACGTACCTCAATATCACATTTCAATTCTTTAGGACAAGGTTTCACCATAAAAAGCCTCTGCAAAAAAAAAAAAATTGAATGATGACAGTGAAGATTAGATTTATCTTTTAAAAAATCAACACAGAAAACTGAAAGCAATAACGTAAAAAAATCTAATTGGCCATCTTTTGAGGTTGGCCATCTCATGCTTACAGGTTTTACCTTTCTATTGAATCCATAGAATCATTTCAAACCAAATGACATATACAAAATAACCGCATTCTCTACAAACAAACAACAATATTCTCATTAATCATTCGATTCAGAACTATTACCTATCAGAAAATTGATTGATCACAAATTAAGTTAAAACTAGTACTCAAATTGATATATATAATTGATGAGTTGTTGATACAGGGCTTAATTTGTGGCAGACCAACGTACAGAGATGTGATTCTAGGTTGGTAGTGTCCATTGTAGCTGTAGTTGAAAGTTTTAATATTATTTTGTACTTTAAAATAATATTATTTTGTTTGCATTCCTTAGGTAGGTTTTCTCAAAGGACTTGGGATGGCCTCAAATTTGAAAGTTTTAACTTTTAAGACTATGTTCTTATTTCTCTTATTTCTTGGGCCGAGGTTTGAAAGTTTTTTAATGAGAATGATTGACTGCAGTGTATCTAATCGTGCTTGCTATTCATTGCACCTATACAACAGATAGAACTTAGAAGCAAGCAAGAAGAGAATGATTTACCTCATCTTTTTTCATGTATAATCCCAGCAACAAAAATCAAGCCTTATTCCATAAATTAAATAAACATTTGCCTAAATTTTTCAGATGGTTTACAGGGGCTTCAACATTCTTTTAATTGTCAAAGTACCTTTTTTTGCTGAACAACCAAACAAAGTCCATTTGCAGAAGTAGTGTGTATATGCATAAAATACCATAATAAATACATTTCTGAGTGTTAAGATTCACGTCAAGCACATCAGTGACAATCAGGGAAAACATAACACATTTAAAGCCATACAATTCAGAAGAATATACCACATCAACAGTAAGTGGAAAAATAGGACTCACAGAGAACTGATTGGCCATGACTGGTGATGCTTCACATAAGCTAGAAATAATTTGCCATTGTCGAAACTCACCTCTAAATCCTCTTGATATGCTGCCACTATATATATATATATATATATATATATATATATATATATATATAGTCATTAGTCATGTTCAAATCAATACAAGAAGAAAAAGGTTTTCTTGTTCTAGAAAATTACTAAAAAAAAGGCCAATGGATAAACACATTAGTAAAGAATGGTATACAGGATTAGCAAGTCAGGAAATTAATCGGTAGCTTTCAATTGGATCAAATCATACCCCATCCCTCCAAGTGGAACTCCTTGAGATGCAGATGGCTTGCAACTTTCTCGAGTGAAAGGATCAATAGGTGCTTTCTGCAGAAATGAGGCTAACAAAATGAATCTAAGTTTCAACATACTAATCTATTGTGCCACGCTACACGATAAATGACCAAAAAATGAAGGAGAATTTGAAATCTACCCTTCCATGAGAAGCCTCTTCCCTAACATATGACTATATGCGTATACCTAATCGTGTACCTGGAATTTTAAAACACAATAGACAATCATAAGAGATAGAGACATTAATTTAAAAATTATTAACAAAATAATAATAAAACTATCTTAATAATTTATATGTATACACAAAGGATTCCCATCTATTAAATCGGTAAATCCTTATTGTCAGTTGTTGGTTTGGGAAAGAGAAAAATCACTTGCCATTTTTATAGCTTCCATAAAAGTTACTCTAAATTCTTTAAGAAGATTGACATGGCTGTTTAATCTCCGTCTCCAAGCTTGTTCAGGAGGGGCAGAACTATCATAATCAAACTGCAAAAACCATACCAGGTAAACAGATTACATCAAATATAATCAACTAACAATTACACATGTCAATATTTTGAGTTTGTAAGAATCAGTTTAGGCACTGAAGAAGACCATAGGCAAAAAGGCTTGGAACCAATAACTGGGAATATTTTTCGGCTTATGCAGAGATTTCAGGATCCTGGCCAAGGAAAATCAAAATGGATCTTGTGTTTGCCCAAATAATTGCTAGGGGTATGCTGACAATCATAAGAACCAGACTAAGTAAAAAACAAGCAAATAAATAAATAAATGAAAAAAATGGGAAAAAGAAAACCCTTTGGATTTGCGTCACCGCAAGCGCAAGCATTGCAGAGAGACAGCAGCAGCAGCTTGGCCTGAGGTTAGAGATGGTTAGCCAAAGGCAGCAACTCGCTCGGAAGCCATAAAAATCGGAACACCCTAAGTTCTTTCCGAAGCCCGAGCCCAAAGACCCCGACAAGAAAAAAAAGAACAAAAATAGCTCTTTCAAATGCAAGAGGTCGAGCCCAAGCCTCGCTCCAGAAAAGGACACCTTCTCAGAGCTGTTTCATCTGTAAGGCCATGACCACATCGCCAAGCGCTGCCCGAAAAAGCCAAATGGGAAAAAAAAATGTCTCCTTCGCTGCCTCTGCCACGTGGTTGCGCCGCTAGTGGACGACATTGGGGAGCATCTTCATCACGGCGGCATCGAGGCCGTTGTTGTGCGGCGACGTGACGACATTAGGGAGGAGGAGGCCGTGGTGGTGGGAGAGAAATGGAAGCGACTGTGATTCAAAATTTGAATGATGAGAGAGAAAGCAAGGAAGCATGACAAAATAAAAGAAAATTTAAAGACGGTTTAAGCGAAACCGTATTTGAAAGGTGGTTTACAAAGACGGTTTTATAATAACCGTCTTAGAACATTCAATATTTAAGACGGTTATTCTAAAACCGTCTTCGTACATATCATATTATCTACAAAATTGTCACCGCTTAACATACAAAGACGGTTTTCTGGGAACCGTCTTAGAACGTGCGTCTTAAAAGACAACTTTTCTAGTAGTGAACAAAAGGAAATTAATAAAACAAAATTAATTTGAAAAAATAATTGGAAATGTAAAAAATAACATCTGAAAAATCTGAAAAATCCCTTTAACATAATGTTGGGTTGGGAGGATTTGGACCACAAATGCAACATCTGAAAAATCCAAAAATAATAGTAAAAAATAACATTTCCATTGTTATAATTCACACGTTACAATTTTCATCCTTCCAAATATATAATCTAAATAACTACATTTCAAACACCATATAAATCAAATTTCTACCAAAAAGGTAATTATATAGATAAAGTTGAAGAATGAGAAGAAAAAAGTAGAGGAAGTGTTCTTACCAAAATCTGAAAATTTCACGTATGGGATTGATGTGGCCTTAGTGGACTCTAAATCCTGTGGCGCCAGAGAATGAGTAGGCTTTGCTTAGAGGAGGGAACTGTAAAACAAAAGAAAAACACTCTGACGCTCAAGTAAGTACATCAATTGCATAAGAATGACTAAGTGTGAGAACTCAGCCTAAGATGTAGAGAATGAAAGACTTGAGTAATGCATTCAAGTATAAGATAAGAGTGAGGTATTCTGTGTGAATACCGAGTGAGAATTGAGTGTATCTGAGATGGTTTGGAGAGAACCTGGATGGTTGTATTTATAGCGTGGAGTATGGGCCTTGGGCCATTGCTTATAGATAATCTGTGGAGAAGATAATAGTAACAGATAATAGTAGGCAGTTATCTTATTTTGAATAGAAGATAATGCGTATCTTGTAAATATATTGTTACTTGTAGATAAGTAACAATTAGTAGATATCTTGTAAATATATTGTCACTCAAGGAGTAGCCACGCTTTATTGAGATCTTGCGTTAGTGGGCCAGATCGTGCGGTAGTGGGAACGGTCAGTCACGACGCGTGCTTCTAGGGGACGTTTCGCACTCCTGCCCTAGTAACCGTCGAGTCTCATTTCCCTTTAAATAGCTGTAATTTCGCCATTACCATTTCTACCTGTGTCCTTGCTCTCTGAATCTTCTTCTTCTCGAGCTTTAAACCTTTTTCTGAAAATGTCTGAGTCACCCATTTCCGATTCTGCTCTGGGTATAGGGGGTAGTGATTCTGGAGGCTCTGTCGAGCAGCGCATTATGCATGATGTCATCTCCATTGGTGACTCCTCTGAGGAGGATGTTCACGGAGGAGCTTTTGAAGGGTCTATCTCTTATGGGAGGAGGACCCGTTCTCGCCAAGCTGGCAAAGGAACTTCTTGTCCTGTCCGGCCATTGAGGGCGGATGAATCTCTGTTGCTTGTTGTCATCCCTGTCTCTTCTTTGAAGAGGATGAAGTAAAACAGTATTGGGGATGTTGGAGCTTCCTTTTGCGTGCGTTACGGTTCCTATGTTAAGTCGTCACCAGCTGTCTCAGCCATTTGCGCAAAGGAAGGTGTTCTGCAGGAAGTCTCCATCCCAATGAGGGAGATAAAAGTGCAGAAGCTCGTCCTCAATATCTCTGTTGAAGCAGATGGAGATCATCTCGTCATCTTTCAGTGGAGATCGTCTCACCAGAGATGGGTGGAGATCGTCTCACCAGAGCCGCCAAGGCATAGAAGTGGATTAGCGACTGAAGGATGATAATAATCGAACATACTCTGGATAGAGTATTTGTCGAAAGGGAAGATGACGAGGCTAGAGTGTAGACTGTCATCTTTATGTTTCTTTTGTTTTTTCTTTGTTGGCCATGAAGGCATTGTAAAGCTTTAACAAATTAATGAAATATTCTCCTTTGCTTTGATTCTTCTGTGTCTTGTTTTGTCTTGTATGATATCTTTTGATTGCTTGCATTGATAACCCGTAACCTGCTTGACTTGTGTGTTGTTTGATTTTGAGGCCCTGTGATTGAAAGTATCCTAATCTGTTTGTTGAGACTTGAGAGCCTGAGTTGCCAAGAACATAACTTGGATTTGTGTGTCAAGCATGATTCTTGAATTGTTGTCGGCTTCCTGCGTTTGCAGATGACTATGTTTGTAGTCTTGCTTGTCGAGGTTCCCAATTCCAGTGTGTCAAGGGTTGACCATGGACTTCAAGATTGTTTCTTGAATTTGCATTATCGAGGGTAGACTTTTTGTCGAGTGTGATAACCCTAAGTTATGGCATGGTTGGCGCCATACCCCCGCGCGACAGCGCGGGGATTCACATCAGAAAACCCTGTTAAGGGTGTGGCGCAGATAGCGCCAGGTCTGGCGCTGATGGCGCCAGAGTCTCCGGAACTTGACGCTCAGGGCGCCAAAGTCACGCGAGGGGCGCCAGAGGTTTTCCAAACCGCGCGGATAGCGCCAGTGGTGGCGCGGATGGCGCGGGAAGTGGCCTAGAAAACCAAGTTTCACTGGAAATCCACGCGGTTAGCGCCAGGGTGGCGCGGGTAGCGCCATAGGTTCTGGAAGTTGACGCTGGGGGCGTGGGATTGGCGCTTGAGGCGCCAGCTAAACCGCCATGCTGGCGCGGGTAGCGCCGGAGATGGCGCGGACCGCGCCAGAGCTCGGGCAGGCCCAGTATTAAAGGGCAGTCGCGATTTGAGAAGAAGAAAACTTCTTCTTCTTCCTCCTCCAGCCCCATCCTCCATTTCTGATGAAACCAAGCTTCCTAGGACCTCATATGCTAGCCTAAATACTTTCCTGTGACCTAGAAACTAGTTTTAATCGATTGAAAGCCAAAATCCTTCATCATTTCCTTAGCTTTAAGCAAAATCCAATCCCTCAGAGAAATCTCTATATCTTGAGTGTTGGCAAGGACCAAAGGCGCAGAGTGGACTGTAGAGCTTGGGAAAGCTGTCCTCCAGCCTTTTGGGTCACCACTGAGGTAAGAAACGTGAGTTTCTTCGGTTGATTCTGAGTTTAGAGTTTCTCTGAATTTTGTGGATTATTTTGATCTGGGGCTAGAATTGGCCCAAAGTTCTGTTGGGAAACTTGTTTAGAACTGTTTAGTGATGAAGGAATAGCTTTCAGTTTTTGAATTGGTGAACTTTGATTATTGGCTCTGTGACTGCATGG
>PYAF01006091.1:535634-563607 GCA_007407185.1 Glycine tomentella
TTTTTTAAATAAAAAAAAAATAAAGGCATGAAATGCCTCTTTTTGAACTAGTAATAATAATAGCATTTGAAATTATTCCACTATGAGGATAACCAATTCAAACCTTCAAAAATTTATTAACTTCTTTTTCTTTTAAAAATAAAATAAAGATAGAGGCACAAAATTATGCCATAATATTGTCTTTATATTGTTTTCCCATTTTATTCTTTAATTAAGTACATTAGTTTATTTATGAAAATAATTTTTGAAGGATAAAATAATCCAAATAAAAGTAGAGACCAAAGATAATTACATAATATTGTATTCCCTTTATATATTGGTTCAGATTATTATTATTATTAGTCACACAATAACTGGATTTTCATTTGTGGTTTTGGGAGTAGTTGTTTGGTTTTTTACTACTAATAATGAGGGTTCATGTTATAAAAAGAAAAAAAATAATATAATGACGAAAAAACTTAATAGGTCAGTTTTTTAAAATTCATTTGTTAAAAAAGGTACTTATTTTAATAAAATATTTTTTTTATATTTTTTAGTATGTTTATCTAAATTATTTATGCTTAAAAAATAAATTTTTACTTATTTTAAAAAATAAATCCTATTTGCTTATTAAATAAGTATTTTTTTTAAGAGATACTTATTTTAAAATTACTTATTATAAGTTTTAAACAAACTCACCCAATATTAATTTAAGAAAATAATCTTAATTTATTGGATAAATTACATATTTGATCCCCTTAATTTTTCAATTTTATGATTTTAATCCCCTCAAATTTTATTGTATCATTTGATTTCCTTGATTTTTAAACTTTGTATTTTGGTTTCTCTCTTAATTTAAAATGTTGACTGTTAAGTAATTATCCTTGACCGTCAATTAGATGTTATGCATAATATAATTATTGTTTAATTAAATTAAAATTAATTAAAGGAATGGACATCAGAGACAACCAGGAGCCCCTGAATTAGAACAGCGTGTGGATATTGTGATCCAACATAACGGTTCCATTTAATAAATATATCGCACAACTCGCCATCGCTACACTTCGTCCTCTTTTTCTGATTCCACCGTCGCGTACCCACTATTCGTCTTCTACGACATCTCCATACCCAAACTTATGCTTTAGACGGAGCGCCGTCGTGGACACATTCATACCCAAACCTGATCGGAACCTGCATTCACATTTCTTAAAACCAGAACACAAATCTCCCCTCCCTACCCATAGAAAATACACCATCCTAACAAACACATGCAATAATAAAAGGAGCACTCGAATCTAGTGAAATGTGGCCAGTCGAGATCTGGTTTCGTAATGGGTTTCGAGGATGTGTGGTGGTGGTGTCGGGGGTTTTCTGTCGGAGAACTGATTGGCGTAGGGGATGTCGACGTTTCCGGCGACATGCCGATTGATGCGGCCAAGGAAAGGGAAAGAGGAAGCGTCCAATTCACGTTGATGTTTTCCCCACCCGTTAGAATTTCCATGTGTTGAAAAATTAATTCATTATTTACTTTTTAGTTTTTACTATTACCCATCAGCCAATACCACTACAATACACATCAGCATAGTCAACGTAAGTCTTAACGATCAACTCCGGAAAGATGAAAATCACAAAGATTTAAAATCAAGAACATCAAATATTACAATGAAATTTGACAGGGACCAAAATCACAAAATTAAAAAATAGGAGGATTATATATGTAATTTAGCCTAAATTATAAGATAATTAAAATTCTTATTATTGAAATTAATTTTTTATTGATTAAATTAACTATTTATTTCATTTAAAAATATACAATAATAATAATAATTAATGTTATTCAAATATAAATATATTTAGTTGTATATTATAAAAATAATAATTAATAACATTAAAAATCATATTATATTTTTCTTAAGTTCATTTTACTTTTTTACTTTTTTAATCTGTTTCATGAATTGAAGACATATTTCACTATTTATATTTTATATTTTGTTTTTTGTTTTTTTAAAGCCATTGTTGGGTTTTTTGTTAATATTATAGAAAATTTACATGATTTATTCATTCATAGATATTAATTTATATTAAAATGACGAAAAAAAAGTATACTACATAATTTCTTCTTCCTTTGATTGCAGCAATGGAGTAACAAAAATCAAGGTCACATTTCATAATTGTGATTTTAATGTGCAGATCCATAATTTTTTTTCTTGGAAACTCTGATGCATTGTTATTTGGAGACTCACATGTAGAAGCACTTAAATTTTCTAATTTTCTTCCTTTTTAACATGAATATTTATGAAATTATACAATGGAAGTTATATTACGAGGCAGAGTGCAACAATTATATTTAAAAATAAATATTATTAACCTAATTATAATTTTCAAAATTATATACTTACTAAATACTTTTTCTCAATGATAATTTTTTGAGTAAATTACACTCGATATCCCTTCATTTTTGTACCCTACAAAAAATTTCTTAACTGTTTAGTTCACATTACACCTAGACTCCCTCCTTCCTAACACCGTTTAATAATCTAACAGAAATTAGACACATGCTGGTCACATGACTTTTAATAAAATTTTATATCTAAATTATCCTCATATTCTTCCTTTCAACATGAAAATATTTTAAGACTCTTGTTTCTTTTTTTTCTGTAATTGGACGTAAACCCAATTTTTTGTTGGATGTGAACCTATTTTGTTGGTACATAGTGTTAACACTTTCTCATTTTCAACACATCATGATCAATCTTAAGGGGGTTGTTCACACAGTCATGTATTCCAGTTCATCAATTGTGTTCCTGTGGTCCCAACCATCAACACTATTTTAATCAACAATAATAAAAAAATGATTTACAGTTCATTCATTGTATTTTCTGTGATCTCAACCATCAACACTATTTTAATCAACAATAATAAATAAATGATTTATAGTTCATCCATTGTGTTTTCTGTGGTCTCAAACATCAACATTATTTTAATCAACAATAATAAACAAATGATTTTAAAAATCATAAGTGGTTCCAAATTGGTTCCCTATTGAAACCCCATTCAGAAATAGGCAACAATTAACTATCAAAATTAAATAAATAATCTTAAAAAGTAACTTATATACAAGGTCCAGTGGTCACTTACAAGCATAATCTTAGCGTGAACAGAAATCATGGAACAGGAAGAAGAGAAACATAACGCTTGTGAAAGTTGAAGAAGAAGACAAACGGAGGCGCTCGTGAACGTTACGAGAACTAGAAGAGGAAAAAATGAAGAACTCGTGAACGAGAAGAAAAACAATGAAGAATTCACGAACTTGAACAGGAACGGTGAAGAACTCGCAAACGGTGAAGAGGAATTGAACGAATGTCGTGAGAGAAAGAGGAACTCGCACCCCTTGGACGCTGAAGAAGAACTCGCCAACAAGAGGAAGATGAACAGTACTCGCAAATGGTGAAGAGAAATGAAACGTGAATCCTAAATTCTGAAACTAATTGAAAGGGGATAATTTGGATTTTACAATTAAAATGTAAAGACAATTTTGTCTGCTCACATATTTCAATTGATGTTAGTTAACGATGTTAATAGAGGGGCGTAAAAGTAATGTGCAAAAAGGGAGGGGTATTGGGTGAAATTTGAACAAAACACAGGGGGTGCGAGTATAATTTACTCTATTTTTTTTACTAAATACCATTAATGTATTATGTATAAAAAAAATATATCATTAATGTATAAAAATTATATTATAAGCATTGTTACTCAATTAGTCAATTTTAGACATAACAATGGTTGCTCAATTTCAAAGATAAAAATGGTTACTCAAATTTATTCAACAATTAAAGAATTTTTTTCCTTAATTCAAATAAGTATATGCATACAAAACAAAAATATGTAAGTGATATGCACCTAGCATATAGTATTTCCAAGCTTAAATAAGTCACCAATTGCATTAGAATGAATGATAATTGCTTCCAATTGATAGAATTGTTGACAAATCCTCTTCAATGATGCTTTCACTCATTTTATGTGTTTAGCAGTTGAAAAGAGCCAAAAGAAGTGCAGAGGAAGAGAAAGCAAGATCATGGCGCTATCAGCGCCAATATCCGCGTGAGTCGCGCCAATCATGAAAGCAAGGTTTCTCCTCTGAGACCAGCGCGATCAGCGTGAGTCTGGCGCCATCCGCGCCAACAATGCTCTACAAATGAGGAATTCTCTGTGATCTGGCTCTATCAGCGTGCCTGATGGCGCGATCCGCTCTAGAAATGCTCTCTATCTCAAGGATTCCCTGTGATTTGGCGCTACCCTCGCCACCATTGGTGCCAACCGCGCCACAAAATGAAGATTAAATGGGAAACCTCACTGTGGTCTGGCGCGATCCGCGCCAGAGGTAGCGCAACCTGTGCCAGATGTGAAGAATAGCAGCGCGATCAGCGCGAGGATGGCGTTATCAGCGCGGGACCTCAGATTCCGCAGTACTGTGCACTCTGCTGAAGGCATTTTGGGAGATTCACTCCCCAAGTATAAACATTAGAACCCACTTCAAAGTATGAGACTTTTGCACGAAAATACCAAGAAAGAAGGGTTTTAGAAGAGCTTGGAGGTGCTTAGCTAGGGCTTGGAGTTGTGAAGGACAAGTGGCATCTTCTCCTTCTTCTTCATCTTCTCCTTGTTTGTACTTCAGCTGGGCATGCTTCTTTTTGTGTTACCAAAGCCAACCGTGAATAGGTTTGGCTAGTTCATATTTGTAGTTAGGACAATACACTTGATGTAAAATTCCATTGGATTGGATTAAATGCTATTATTCTCTTATATCAAGTTATTTTACTTTACTTTGCTTTGAATGGATTATATCTCCTTATTAGACTTGATCATTCTGATAAATGTGTTGAGAGTTAGGGTTCACAATAGGAATATTGGGGTTCTAGACTTTGACTTAGGTAAAGTAACATTCTTTACATTATCTAGGAATAGAAATGTATGTTTGCAGATGATGTAATGTGCCAACTTAATGCTTAACCTTAGGAAGGCTACTAAGGAATTAGGGCTTTTGAGTAGGTTAAAGGGTTAATGGCACTAAGGAATTAGGGCTTAACTAATACTTTGTATAAAGACACATTGGCTGAGTAACTTGAATAACTGAAAGTAGTAAACAATCCGAATACATTAGTAGGAAGCATCGAGTGTGGGTGCCCTGACTACTCTCTCTCTCTCTTTTATTGTCATAAACGTAACGTCATTGCTTATAATTAATTGTTATTTCTTAATCTTGTCTTTAATCTTACTCAATTCAACATACAAAACACACTTTTACCAAACATTTATTTGTCCAACTTTTAGATATAAGTTATAATACAATTGGTGCATCAATCCTCGAGGGAACAATATCTTATTTTATCACTTTATTACTTGAAATGATCGGTATACTTGCCGAAATTGCAACAAGTTTTTGGCGCCGTTGTCAGTGATTGGTAACGCTAATTTTATAGTAACTTTTGTTCTTTAAGATTGGACCCATTTTGTTACTTATCTGCTTCTTGAGTTTATGCGAGGTATAGTTGATCCTGTAACTCTCCAGTTCGGTCCAGAAGTAGAAAGGACTACCAAGAGAAACAGGAAGTTAGCTAAACAATGAAGAGAAGCAGAAGCATCTAGTTCACGATCAGTGGAAGAACTAGAAATGGCAGATAGAAATAACAATCCGCCAAGGCCTAAGGATGAGTTGATGGAAGACATTCTAGCTCCACTCTTCACCAGGCCAACTTCTAGCATTGTCAGGCCACCGATTCAGGCGAACAACTTCGACATCCTTCACTAATTAGCTTAGTGGAGAGGAGCCAGTTCGGTGGAGAGGATGATGAAGATCCTCTTGACTTTGTTGACATATTTTTGAGGATTTATGATACCATTCGACACCAAGGGATTTCGGATGATGCTATAAGGTTACGTCTATTCCCTTTTGCTGTGAAGGGAAAGGCTCTCAGGTGGTTGGATAGACAAGCATCTAACAGTATCACCACTTGGGAGGAATTGGTGGCCAAGTTCTTTGCTCAATACTTCTCCATGGAAAAGTACAATAGGTTGGTGAATGAGATCACCAACTTTACTCAACACGGAGGAGAAACTTTATGTGCAGCTTGGAACTGGTTCCAAGAACTAATCTGGAGATGCCCCCAATATGATATGACGGTCGGTAAGAAGGTACGCATTTTCTTCAACGGAATGACACCCGAATCAAGACTAGTGGTGAATGGTGCAACCAGAGGTTCTATTAGATCCAAGACAGCAGTTCAGACCTATAAACTGATTGACTCATTGGCAAGGAATGAGAATGAAAGTATTGTCGGTCAAGCTAAAAGAGAAGTCATTCATTTAGGGAGTGGCGATGCTATGTTGGCAGAGCAAAAATTGTTGTCATAGCAGTTAGCCATTCTCAATTTCAAAATTGATAAGCTTGAGGTCTCCAAAGCTCAAGCGTCATTCATCTGAGCAAACTCAGTCGTCTATGAGTATTGCCAAGGAGATCATGAGTCAAATGAGTGTCCTACTTTGGTGGGAGCTGATCCGATCCAAGTAAATGGCATTTAGTATGACCAAAGACCCCTCAGAATTATCAGAGAAATCAAAATAATGCCTCAGGGAGTAACTACCAAAGGAGGATTCAAGGTGGAGGTTTGGATTATAAATCCAATCATTATTTGCAACCTCCACAGATTCCACCTAAGGAGCCGTCTGACTTGGAGAAGGTAATGTTACAACTGGCCAGGACCACAAATAATCACATCCAAACCACAGATGCATTTATAAATGAGACTAGAGCTCATCACAAGAATCAAGATGCATCCATCCAGAATTTGGAAAGTCAAATTAGTCAGCTATCAAGACAACTTGCTGAAAGACCTCAGGGGCAATTTCCTAGTGATACCATTGTGAACCCTAAAGAGCATATCAAGGCCATCACTACGAGGAGTGAAATTGTGATCACACCTCAAGAATAGCCTGAGGTGATACAAAAAGAGGCTGAAGAAGCTTCCACTACCAATGTTGAGCAAGAAGAAGTGGTGGAAGTACCTTCAAGCAGAGCGCAAAATAAGGAGCTACCTGCTACAGCTCCTAAGAAACCGATGGATTTCTCTCGATTTGAGAAGCCACCTTACCCAGTGAAGCTCAAGCAACAAGCTTAGAAAAAGCAATATGCTAAGTTTCTTGAGATGTTTAAAAAATTGCAAGTCAATATTCCTTTTGCTGAAACTTTAGCTAACATGCCTAATTATGCTAAATTCATGAAAGACTTGTTGTCTATAAAGCATAAGTTGCAAGAGTGTGACATGGTGGTTCTCACTGAAGAGTGCAGTGCAATAATTCAGAAGAAGTTCCCTCCAAGGCTTAGAGATCCTGGGAGTTTCAATATCCCAATCGCAATAGGTAACATCAACGTTGGTCGGGCATTGTGTGATCTCGGAGGAAGCATCAATTTAATGCCACTGACAATGTGCAAATCATTGGGAATCTTTGAATTGAAGCCTACTATGGTCTCTCTCCAGCTTGCAGATCGATCTTTGAGAAGGCCTAGTGGAGTCATTGAAGATGTTCTTGTTAAGGTTGACAAGTTCATCTTCCCAGCTGACTTCATAGTGTTGGATATGGAGGAGGAGAGTGAGATACCCCTTCTATTGGGGAGACCATTTTTAGCCACAGCTCGTGCTTTGATTGATGTGGAGAAAGGAAAACTGGAGCTCAGAATGGATGATGAGTCAATAATCTTTAATGTGTTTGATGTTATGAAGAACTCATCTGACAAAAATGATTGCTTCAGCATTGATGTTTTTGAAGAAGTGGTGCACATAGAAAAATCTATTGAGCAAGAATTTGAAGAGATTATTGAGGCACAAGACACAACCACTCAAGAAGAAATGATGGAGGTAGCAATGGAAGTGCTGGAAAAGAAGGAGACTGACATAGTCTTTAGGGCACCGAAATTAGAATTGAAGAAGCTGCCTGAAACTCTCAAATATGTGTTCTTGGGAGATGAAGAGACATACTCTGTTATCATTAACAAAGGGTTGTCTAGAGTTGAAGAGGAAAAATTGATGAAGGTGCTCAAGGAGCATAAGACCGCCATTGGGTGGTCGATTTCTGATTTGAAGGGCATCAACCCTTCCTTCTGCACTCACAAGATACTAATGGAAGACAATGTAAAACCTGTGAGGCAACCGCAGAGAAGACTCAACCCTATCATGAAAGAAGTGGTCAGAAAAGAAGTGGTAAAGCTTTTAGATGCGGGTATGATTTACCCAATCTCAGACACTGCATGGGTGAGTCCGGTGCAAATCGTTCCCAAGAAGGGTGGAGTGACTGTAGTTCAGAATGACAACAATGATTTGATACCCACTAGAACTATTACTGGGTGGAGAATGTGTGTGGACTATAGAAGGTTGAATAATGCCACCAGAAAAGACCACTTGCCGCTTCCTTTCATTGATCAGATACTGGAAAGACTAGCTGACCATGCTTACTATTGTTTCTTGGATGGATACTCCGGCTACAACAAAATTCCAGTAGCACCTGAAGATCAAGAGAAGACAACTTTCACATGTCCATTTGGAGTTGTCGCCTACAGAAAGATGCCATTTGGCCTCTGCAATGCACCTGCGACATTCCAAAGGTGTATGCTTTCTATCTTTTCTGATATGGTAGAAAAATGTTTAGAGGTATTCATGGATGATTTTTCTGTCTCTGGTTCTTGCTTTGATTCATGCTTAGTTAATTTAGCTATAGTTTTGAAAAGATGTCAAGAAACAAATCTTGTGTTAAACTGGGAAAAGTGTCATTTTATGGTACGTGATGACATTGTTTTAGGCCACAAAATTTCTGAAAAAGGAATTGAGGTTGATGAGGCTAAACTCATATTGATTGAAAAACTACCTCCTCCCGCTAATGTTAATGGTGTGCGTAGTTTCTTAGGTCATGCGGGTTTCTATAGGAGGTTCATTAAGGATTTTTCTAAAGTTGCAAAGCCTCTTAGATAATTGTTAGTCAAGGAAGCTGATTTCCTATTTGATGAAACTTGCCTCAATGCATTCAATGTGTTGAAGGAGAGGTTAACCACTGCGCCTGTCTTAATGGTGCCTGATTGGAGTTTTCCATTTAAATTAATGTGTGATGCTAGTGCATATGCTATTGGTGCTGTTCTTGGTCAGCGTAAGGATAAGCTTTTACATGTAATACACTATGCTAGCAAATTTTTAAATGAGGCACAAGTTAACTATGAAACAACAGAAAAAGAAATGCTACCAGTAGTGTATGCATTGGACAAGTTTAGACCTTATTTAATAGGTTCTAAGGTGATTGTTTTTACTGACCATGCTGCTTTGAAGTATTTGATGACTAAGCAGGATGCAAAGCCAAGCTTGTTGCGTTGGATGCTCCTATTTCAGGAGTTTGACTTAGAAATCAAAGATAAGGCTGGAGTAGAAAACAAGATGGCTGATCACTTGTCGAGGATTCAAGAAAAGAACTTACAAGATGGACTTGAAATTGAAATCAATGAGTCTTTTCCTGATGAGCAAGTGATGGAAATTGTGATTGGTCCTTGGTTTGCAGAGATGGCCAACTACAAAGCTGTGAGGGTAATGCCTGAGGATCTCACATGGCAAGAGAAGAAGAAGTTACTCCATGATGCAAGGAGGTATCACTGGGATAACCCTTTTCTTTATTTTCAATGTACTGATGGTGTTATTCGCAGATGTGCAGCTGAGTTCGAAGTGCCTAAGATCCTTTGGCACTGTCATGCCTCAGACTATGGAGGACACTTCAGGGGTAACAGAACAGCCCACAAGGTCTTGCAAAGTGGGTACTATTGGCCCACAATCTTCAAGGATGTCCAGGATTTTGTGGAAAAATGTGACCGATGTTAAAGAATGGGCAACATATCCCATAAGGACGAGATGCCTCTCAACAACATCCAAGAAGTGGAAATATTTGATGTGTTGGGCATTGACTTCATGGGACCCTTTCCCAAGTCATACTCCAACCAGTACATCTTGGTTGCGGTGGATTATGTGTCCAAATGGGTGGAAGCAGTGGCTCTACCTACAAATGATGTAAAGGTAGTGGAATCTTTCTTGCGGAAGAACATTTTCACCCGATTTGGAGTCCCTCGAGCTATCATCAATGATGGAGGGACTCACTTCTGCAACAAGAAAATTGAAAGCCTGCTCACCAAGTATGGGGTCACTCATAAGGTAGCCACACCATACCATCCTCAAACAAGTGGCCAAGTAGAAATCTCCAACAGGGAGTTAAAGAGAATCCTAAAGAAGACTGTTGGAAGCTCTAGGAAAGATTGAACAAAGAAGCTAGATGATGCACTATAGGCATATTGGACAACTTTCAAAACTCCAATAGGTATGTCACCATTCCAACTAGTGTATGGTAAGTCCTGTAATCTCCCGGTTGAATTAGAACATAAGGCCATGTGGGCTACCAAGTTTCTGAATTTTGAACTCTCAAAAGCTAGTGAAAAATGATTATTGCAATTGAATGAGCTTGATGAGTTCAGACTTGCAGCTTATGAGAATGCAAGGATTTACAAAGAAAAGACCAAGAGATGGCTTGATAAAAAGATCCATCCAAAAGAGTTTGAACTTGGACAATAGGTATTGTTATGCAACTCTCGGCTGAGGTTGTTTCCTGGTAAACTAAAATCTCGCTGGTCTAGTCCCTTTGTAGTCAAGAAGGTGTTCCCTTATGGGACGATTGAGATTTGTCCTTTAGATGTTGACAGACCTTTTAAGGTCAATGGTTGGAGATTGAAATCCTACTATGGAGGATAAATCAATAGGGATGCAGTATCAGTCCCTTTGGATTCACCTGAGTCTTGAGGACTTTGCGTCAGGCTCGTGACGTTAAATAAGCACTTTTTGAGAGGCAATTCAATCACTTTTTGGATATTTTAATGTAGTTAATGTTGTTGAATTGTAGTTTAGGATAGATGATGGAAATTTTCTATTTTGAAGGGGTCATCAGCAGGAGGCAGTATCATGTTCTGCCTCCTCGCACGATTTGTGCCACGTCTGGCCCTGATTGCACCAGATGGAGATTGGATTAGAATTATGGCATGAGTAGCACGGATCACAGCGCTGATAGCGCCAGTAGGTCCTTAAAACCTTCATTTCTCTGTCAGCTCACGCGGATAGCGCGGCCTCCTGTGCTGATGGCGCCAGCTGGGTTTGAAATAACTTGTTTGGCGCTGATCGCGTGGTCATGGGGCGGATAGCGCCAATACCCATTCCCAATTCAGTTTTTCCCTACCACTTCACGCGGATAGCGTGATAATGGCCCTAATGGCGCCACCTGGTCTGAGGAGAACATTTCTGGCGCGAGTGGGGAATCCCATTTTTCTCTGCCATTTCACGCAACCAGCGTGAAGTTGGCGCGGTCCACGCGAGACCCTCGCGAGAGGTTTTTGAATTGGGAATTCAGAACCTTTCCTCAACCCTCCTCATTCCATAACCTCTATTAACTTCTTTTCTGTCAGTTACTCTTTCCCCCCATTAACTTCTCACTCTTTAAATTCATTCCATTCTCACTATCAACTCCCATTCTGAACCCTCATTCCCCACTCATCTTTATTCTCATAAAGCTTTGCATTTCTCTCTTGGGCTCTCCTCCATTTTATTTTCATCTCATTCCAATGGCTGGTGACAAGGTAACAGTTCATTCCATACTTTATTTTCTGTGAATACCATGGATTGATACAATGTGGTAGCTTAGAGGTTGAGGAACAAATTCAGCATGAAATTAGGGCACGAACCCAGCCCGTGCGGATCGCGTGGCCTTTAGCGCCAGCTGGGTTGCTTCGTTTTCTAACTTAGTTGCTACATGCTTGCCATGGGTGAATACATGGCTTTCACCCTTTTTCCTTGGATTTTTTTGGTTATGTCATTGATTAATTTTGGTTTTAAGTGCTAAAATGGAAACCCTTGTGCTTGAGAGTAAATCAGGGAATAAAAGGTTTGACCATGATATTTTGAACCTTGCATTGTGGATTGTTATGAATAGGTTATGTTGACAAATACTCACTGCTTCTTAAAATTTTTTTAAATGATAAGTATGTCCTGTTACTCAGTACAATTATTTTGGATTTTGTTGATAGTGCCATGATACATACATGCATTGTACTAGGTTTCCATGAATTTACTTGCAAAATTTGAACCACTGTTGTTGGACTTAAATCTGGGAATCATGTTGAGACCATTGTCCTTTGTATTCTCGTGTAATATTACTCTTAGGACTGTCATGGTGTTTTGATTGAATTGGTTTCTTTAAGCATGGTTGTCTGAAGATCACATGTCTAGACTAAATTGCTGATTAGGTTCCCTATGCACACTACCTTTAGAACTGTTTAGTAATTGTGTACATTCACTGTGGCTGAATTGAAATTGGGGGTTGTGGGACACAATTGTTTAGACAATGCTTGTATCATATTATTTTAATATTCTCTACCAGTTATTGAACATGACATTACCTGTGAAACTCTAATTCCTTGTGCATATAAGTGATGATTGAATCCATGAGTAGTGATTGTAAAGATAATTGGCAGTAATATGGTTTCATTTAAATCTGGGAATTGTGACTGTTCCATGTCTAGGCCAAGTTTTGTGTTACAAAGTTTTATTGAATATATGGTGCATTGGATATTTTTCTGAGTTTCAGGGCAAGCAAGTTGAGAAGGGAAAGAAGAAGAGCACTACTGCATCTGGCAGCAAGAGGCCTTGAATTTCTGGGTTTGATGAAGACCGTTTCCGTTCCATTGAGAACCAAGAACGCTTTGACAAGTGGTATCTGTCCGAGAAGATCATCCCCGAGAAGTGAATTATGTGGGATGCCTTGCCTGAAGACTCTCCTATCTTGGAGGTGATCCTAAGCAGGCAATGGCAGAGGTTGGTTACTTATGCTTAACCCAGTTCCAGTGCCATTCTAAAAGAGTTTTTGGCTAATGTAGACTGGGAGACAGTTGATGATCACAGGGTGAGTTGGGTGAGAGGGGTTAAGGTCCCTTTCAACCACAAATTCATTGAAGGCTTTCTTGAAACATCTCATAGTCTCACCTCTCGCTGTGAATTTGCTGCCATGTACAACAAGATGCAACCCATTGCTGGTACTGACAAGAGTATATATCGAGATGACATGCCTCAGTTGGCTGATGAGATTAGACAAGGCATTACTGGATTATATACATCGTGGAAGCCTAAAGCCGGTATGAATTATGTTCCTGAGAAGCTAAGAAGGCAAGATCTGACTAGTGAAGCGGAATTTTGGCACCAGTTCAATAATCACACTGTCATCCCTTCGACTAATCTGACAGATGTGAATGTTGAGAGGGCTACTCTACTGTATGTATTGATGAGGGATATCAACCTCAACATTGCTAGGGTCCTGTCTGATAGGATCCTTCATATGTTTCAAGATTGTAACAGCAGATCATTGTTAGCTCATTCATCTCTCATTTCCCACCTTTATATGCATGTTGGATTAGAAATACCAGATGACGAGCCTAAGGATGTCAAGATAGCCACCCTGATGACCCAAAAGACATACTTGGATGCAGTGGAGAATGCCCAGCAAGAGCAACTCATCAGAGCCTTCAAGCTATTATCGGAAGAAATAGCCACTAGGAGTCCTCGCCGAGGACAACGTACAGATGAGGAGGAACCTCAGCTAGACGTCCAAGCTCCTCCTCCACCTCCTCAGGCAGCTTCTTCTTCTACCATGCGGACACTCCTACCATCCATTGCAGCAGAGCCGTTTCATGAGTGGGGGGGCTAAGTGCAGTTCTTTGAACCATGAGATCCTTTATGAGGATTCCCCCAGTTATCTCCACATGCAGTCACAGCTCGACCGGCTGGTCATACAAAGCGACATTCAGACCATCCAGGGGGCCTACCAGACCAGGATGATGGAAGACCTCTGTCGTCATTTTGCTATTGATTGTGTAGCCTATCAGCCACACTACCCACCATTTCCACCATCCTACTATCCACCCGCTGGACCTCATTCATCATTGCAAATCGCAATGGCCACTCCTCCCGAGCCATTTGTTCCTACTCAGCCAACAACAAAGCCTTCTTAGATGCCTCAGGCTGCTGATGATGACACCACGGCTAGTGGCGGATCCAGAAAAATAATCAAAGGGGCACAAGTGACTTTCGTACACTTTGTGGCGGGGTTCTGGGGCAGCGCCCGCAAATTTTTTTTATAAAGAAAATTTAAAGGAACAAACAATTATAAACCATAATCTAAAGGAACAAATAAATAGCCAGACCAAATTACTGCTCTGAATTGAATAGAACAATGAAAACAATCTATTGACCAAATTATTAGTTAGTTAGTTCTCACCTAATTTGAAATTTTGGACAATATTGTCACAACATCCACTGTCTTGCATGATTCACTTCATCATAAAATTGATTTATTTAATTCGAATAAATTTTTTTATCCTAACTTTTAAATATACATCTCTTAAATATTTAAAGAGAAAATTTTAGTTTCAATTTATTTGATTTGATTTGATTTTCCATAAATTATACATGTCATGAAAGAAAAAAATAAATCAAAGGAAGGGAAGAAGAAAAAGAAACCGAAGCAGAGTTTTATATATCCAGAGAGAGACAGAGAAATAGAAAAACGCATGAATTATAGAAATGGTATTTATAGATTTCGTATTCTGTGACATGGTAGATGGTAGTCACTGCTTTGTAAGAAAGTTCCCACCACCCCATCCCATATATATTTGTGCTTAACAGTTCATCATAAATTCACACTTTCTACAAAACAAAGCCAAGACCCCTGTTTCCACTTTCTATTCTATTTTTTTGGATACTTCTCAACTTCAGCTCACTCTCAATCTCTCACACGACAGACAGGTAAGCTTCTTTTTTAGGTTATATTTTGTGGAAAAAAAAGATATTTTTGTAACTTCACCCTAAAAATTAAGGGTGGGCACTTGCCCACCTTCTCCATAACGTGGATCCGCCCTTGACCACGGCGGCGGAGTGATGCTTTGTTAATTGGATTCCTCATCTATTTCTGTCTTTAATTTTAGTTTTAATTTCAGTTTTATGTTTATTGTTATTGTTATTTTGATGCATTTGAACCTTTGGACACTTTTTCTTAAGTTATTGGACATGTTGGGCATTTCAGCCTTGGTACATTTATTTTGGTTATTATCAGACTGATGTTTCGCCTGTGTCTATGTTTCCTCAAGTAACACACATAATTGTGTTTATGTTATCGATGCAGAACTTAATTTAGTTCATTGCTGGGGACAACAAATGTCTAAATCTGGTAATTGGGTATGTGTTATTTGAGGAAACATGTTGAATCAAATTCAGAGGAACAAAGGACATCTAACAGATTTTTTTGTCAGAAATTTTTTGTGGATCAATTAGTATTTTATCTGCTATAATTGATCTTGAGTCTAATTCCTAACCTAACTTTTAGGAGTACATATTAGACAATTTTGCTAAAAGCATGTCTCAGATTTAGATTTGCCAAATCAATCAAACTTGGTTGAAAATTAGGAAGTATTGTGACATGAAAATTCTGGAATGGCATTGCATGGAACATGATTTGTATCATACCTTGAGACCTGGCGCGGCTGGCGCTGGATTTCCCGCGGTTAACGCCAGGCCCTTTTGTGAGAAAACTAAATTTGAAGTGCGGCGCGATCAGTGCCAGGGTCCACGCGATTAGCACCAGGCTTACTGGAAGTTGGCGCTGATGGCGCCAGGTCAGCGCTGGGAGCGCCAGTTGCTCTGGAAGTTGACGCCTGGAGCGCCAAAGTGGCGCCAGGGGCGCCACCAGTATTCCATCCCGCGCGGATGGCGCCATGAGTGGCGCTGATAGCGCGGGAAGTGGTCTGGAAAAACCCAATTCCCCTGGTTTTCCACGCGACCAGTGCCAGGTGTGGCGCGGGTGGCGCCACAGCCTCTAGAAGTTGGCGCTGGTGGCGCCAAGGGCGCCAAAGTCTCTGGATTGCCACGCGGTTGGCGCGAGAGTGGCGCTGGTGGTGCCACGGCCACCGCCATTGTGGCACGGATAGCGCCAAAGGTGGCGCGGGTCGCGCCAGACCTCTGGTATGCCACCTATATAAAGGCAAATCACGAATTCAGAGGAAAAATCACTGTTCCTCTTTTTCCCTGAGCTTAGACCACCATTGATGCACCTTGGGAGCTTCATATCGTCATTATAAGCCATTAAAACGCCTCCTAATCACTTCTAAGCTTGACTAGAACCAATTGGAAGCTAAATTCCAGCTTAACTCTCTAGAGAATCCCAACCCCTGAGTTTTTGAGAGAGCGCTGAGCTTTGGAGGAAAAAGAAGCTGGTTCAAGGACGCTAGAGTCAAGAGAAAGACTTCTCCGGCCTTTCTTAATTGTATTGAGGTAAGAAACTCACGTCCTGACCGTTTGATTCTTGGAATGAGGATTGGGTGAATAGTAACCAAGTGATGATAGGGCTGAAATTAGGCTTAGGTTCTTTAGAAATGTGTACTCAGGAGGTTGTTCTGAGTAATATGGAACTTTGAAATTGAATTTGTGATAAGGTTTGGGTCTGGCTCTGAAGGGAAAGGAAGTGTGCGTGAATGGGAGGTATTGTGGCCTGAATTAATATACATACTTTTACAAAAGATATCCATAAGGCCATATAAACGGTAAAAACATGATAATACTCTTGTTTTGGCTGAGTTGAACCAATGTTGGTTCTTGACTTTGATTAAGCCTAAAATTGAGTTGTACAGAGTTTTGAGAAAACTCTAAGGCCTTGGTTAGACAAAGGCAGACCATTGAGGGTCAATGGATAGCCTAGTAGAAGCTGGGCTAATATTAACCTTAAGTTAGAAGACATGGATTGATAGAGGAAGGAAAAACATTTCCTTTCATATAAGCGGTTGAAAATCGTTACTGATGCTTTGATTCATGCCTATTGTAGGGCGTGAAGCACATATCACTGGTAGAGATCACCACGAGACTAGGAGAGCTGATTCTGAGCTGAGACCAGGTAAGCTCAGTGTTTTTGGGGATTGTTTCCCCTGCTTGTGTTCACTACACCCACATTGGGTGTTTGCTTGATATAACTTGTATGCTAATGCTTAATTTCTGAAATATGTGTTGAACATTGATAAAATGTTTTGATGGCATGCTGACAACTGAATGCTAGATGAACCCTGAGAAGGAACTTATCGTGCTGGTTACACTGAGATAGTGTATATTATGTTGATTATAATGATGGTATCGATTACACTATTATAGTGCATGCTTGCCTGGTTTTTATATGAAATGATTGTGATGTGATTGCATGAAATCTACTGGCCAGTAGACTAAGGAACTATGGACCCCTTTGGGAATGTACCCACTCGGTGGATGATCTCCCTTGGGATAATCCATAGGCGTCCATGTAAATCCTGAGTAGATGTGCCTTTAAGTAGATGATCCTATTCAGGTATTGGGCAGCAAGTCCTGAGTAGATGTGCCTTTCAGTAGATGATCCTACTCAGGCATGAGTCCTGAATAGATGTGCCCTTCAGTGGATGATCCTATTTAGGCAATTTGTTTGATTACATATGCTTGTTCTGGACTGTTGTATGCTTACAGCTTGTTCTTGTGAGCCGTGAAGGCTGATTATATAATGAAGTCTATATGATATGATATGATTTTGTTATGTTATGTTATATGTATATTTATATGCTGGGAAGTAAACCAGGGGGAGGGAAACTTCTGAGAACCCTGAGTTTACTGGGATGATTATCTCACCCCTGTTTAGGGCTCATATTGCAGGAGCTGAGGCTGAAGTCACTGAGAGATCCCAAGGCAAAAGGCCTGAGCTGGGATAGTGTGATAGAGAACCCTAGGCTTAGAAGACCGAGCTTGTTGGCTCACATTTTGTTTATTTTGCTTGTATTTTGGATACCCAGGGAAAATGTTACAGTGTTGAGAACTATGTATATTGTAAAAGACAGAGATTCACCATATATGTATATAATGTGTAATTATATCAGATTCAGGCTTCCTTTATTATTTTGCTTTCATGATTGCTGTGTTATCCTGATATTGTAATAATGTTAATACGCCGGGTGCACACGGGTGTTACAATTTGTTTGTATGTCTGAATTGTATGTTGAAATAGAAATGATGTTTGATTTGAAATCAACAGAGTCTAGCTTGATACTATAGCCTGTGAGGATTGTGCTTATACAAGAAATTTTCTTTTAGAGAGTTCTCACTGTGGTAGCACTCTAGAACTTGCTCTGTTTCTCTCTAATGCATGCATACTTTGAAATGATAAAGGCATTTTGTTCTTTCAACCTTGGCCAAATTAACTTCCCTGGAAATTTTTCCATTGCTAACCCCTTTGAGCCCGAAACTTGTTCATTCAATCACTTGATGAATTGTTAAAGCCATATCCATTGACTTACCTTGATTGAGACTGGAATGCTTGGTTAGTTTAAAAAGAATAAATAGATCAAGGTGAACTCCACTATAAGTCAAGTGCAGGAAAAGAAAAGATTATATATAAGTAAGCTCAAAAGAGAAAAAGAAGAAAATGAGATAAGAAAAAGGGAAAAAGAAAAGAAAGAGAATTAATAAAAAGAAGTAGTGGAGTAAAACTTCAAATTGAGATTTAAATGAATCTTAAAATAATGGTGTTCCAATCTCAATAATTGTGCAACTACTTCCTAAATACTCCTACCTCTAAGCCAAGCCAAGTTACAACCTTAACAAGACCTTTTGATCAGTTATGCATGTGTTAGGTTTCTCTCTAGGAACTTGAGAATAGGATCAAGCTTATGGTAGTGCTATGGTTGTAGAGATTGAGAGCTATTTTGATCATACCCTAAACACTTGACTGATGAGTGAATGATATATCTTGGTGAGGGGTATTCAAGTTAGACTTGCATATTTGATGGATTTGAAAAGCATTGTTGAGGTTCGATGTAAAAATTAGTCATGTCTACCATAATGAACTCTGAGATTGTTTGTGTAATGTTGTGCTTGAAGGTTCTATCCTTGCTTCCCCACTGAAAACTTTTGTTTATTGCTAAGGACAACAATATCTAAATCTGGGAATTATTTGATATGCACCTAGCATATAGTATTTCCAAGCTTAAATAAGTCACCAATTGCATTAGAATGAATGATAATTGCTTCCAATTGATAGAATTGTTGACAAATCCTCTTCAATGATGCTTTCACTCAGTTTATGTGTTTAGCAGTTGAAAAGATCCAAATGAACTGCAGAGGAAGAGAAAGCAAGATCATGGCGTTATCCGCGCCAATATTCACGCGAGTCGCGCTAATCATGAAAGCAAGGTTTCTCCTCTGAGACCCAGCGCGATTAGCGCGAGTTTGGTGTCATCCGCGCCAGCAATGCTCTACAAATGAGGAATTCTCTGTGATATCCGCTCCAGAAATGCTCTCCATCTCAAGGATTCCCTATGATTTGGCGCCAACCGCGCCACAAAATGAAGATTAAATGGGAAACCTCACTGTGGTCTGGCGCAATCTGCGCCAGAGTTAGCGCGACCCACGCCAGATGTGAAGAATAGCAACGCGATCAGCGCGAGGATGGCGCGATCAGCGCGGGACCTCGGATTCTGCAGTACTGTGCACTCTGTTGAAGGCATTTTGGGATATTCACTCCCCAAGTATAAATATCAGAACCCACTTCTGAGTAAGGGACTTTTGCATGAAAATACCAAGAAAGAAGGGTTTTAGAAGAGCTTGGAGGTGCTTAGCTAGGGCTTGGAGTTATGAAGGACAAGTGGGATCTTCTCCTTCTTCTTCATCTTCTCCTTGTTTGTTCTTCAGTTAGGCATGCTTCTTTTTGTGTTACCAAAGCCAATCGTGAATAGGTTTGGCTAGTTCATATTTGTAGTTATGGCCATACACTTGATGTAAAATTCCATTGGATTGGATTGAATGCTATTATTCTTTTATATCAAGTTATTTTACTTTACTTTGCTTTGAATGGATTATATCTCCTTATTAGACTTTATCATTCTGATAATGTGTTGAGAGCTAAGGTTCATAATAGGAATATTGGGGTTCTAGACTTTGGCTTAGGTAAAGTAACATTCTTTACATTATCTAGGAATATAAATGTATGTTTGCAGATGATTTAATGTGCCAACTTAATGCTTAACCTTACGAAGGCTACTAAGGAATTAGGGCTTTTGAGTATGTTAAAGAGTTAATGTCACGAAGGAATTAGGGCTTAACTAATACTTTGTATGAAGACACATTGGCTGATTAACTTGAATAACTGAAAGTAGTAAACAATCCAAATACATTGGTAGGAAGCATCGAGTGTGGGTGCCCTGACTACTCTCTCTCTCTTTTATTGTCATAAACGTAACGTCATTCCTTATAATTAATTGTTATTTCTTAATCTTGTCTTTAATCTTACTCAATTCAACATACAAAACACACTTTTACCAAACATTTATTTGTCCAACTTTTATATATAAGTTATAATACAATTGGTGCATCAATCCTCGAGGGAACGATATCTTATTTTATCACTTTATTACTTGAAACGATCGGTATACTTGCCAAAATTGTCTAAATAAGATACTAATTCATATAAAGAAAATTAATCTATAGAAGAGGCAAAAGTAACAAAAACAAATATGTTTTAGCAACATAAATAACATGTAAATTCAGACAAAAAGAATTCACAAAGAGGAGGCAAAAAATGATGAAATTAAACGGAAATATGAAAGAAAAAAATATATAATTCTTGAAGAGGGAAGGGTGAGTGGGAGTAAAGTGTTTGGTGGCATGGTTTGATAAAGAAAACTTCTAATAAAACAAATGTTCAACTAAAACAAAAAGCGAGAGTTGTTTGAATGAGAAGTTAAAGAAAGAAATGAGGCTAATGAGAAATTAACAGGAGAAAGCAAAAGGGGATGAGTGAGTTACTCATAATAAGCACAATTTGTGGAGTTATTTTTTTTCAGTTTCTTTTTTTTTTCTTCGTTTTTTGTTTTATTTTTAAGAGAATAGATTAGATTTAAAAATATACTCCGTACATTAAGTTTTTTCAAACACGTTTTAAAGTTAATTACTTATTAAAAAATACGTTAATTAAGGGTTACCTTTAACTTCTTAATAAAACGCTCTTTAAAATTTCTATTGATTGCTGTTGCCATGAATTTGATTTGAATCAATGATAATTTTTATTTATTTGAATCAATTAGCTTACTTGACCTGTGAGTTTGAATTGTATTTTATAAAATATTTTAAATATATATAGATATACTAAATTTAATATATTAAATAATTATTAAATTATTAATTTTAAAGTAAATAATTATTAAATTATTAATTTTAAAGTAAATAATTATTGTAAAAGTAAATATTTTAAACTAAAAATTATTTTAAAATGCAAATTTTTAATTTATTTATTACTGCATTATCAGTTCTTTTTTAGTTTTCATTATTTCTATTTAATAAATATATAAAAGATAATAATTATAACAATAGTAAATTATTATTTTAAAAATTAATAATGTCACAACACATTGAGTTATATCAATGACCTCTATGAAATTAAAGATTGGATCTGATGGCTCTAAATTAAAAATTATATAATTGAATAAGATCAAAACGACTATTGTGGAATTAAAGTTTTGATATGATTGCCGTAAAAATTTCAAGTCAAGTTTACACACACACACATATATATATATATATATATATATATAATTATTTTAAAGAAAAATATTAAATTAATATTATGTTATGTCTTATTTTATTAATTTTTGCAATTTTTGTTTAATAAATATATAAAAGATAATAATTTTTACTTTTAATTTTCACATATTATATTTTATATATTAAATTACTATTAAATTATTTATTTTTAAAATTAAGTAATTATTTTAATAGTAAATGTTCTAAAAGTAAATAAGTATTTTAAAAATATTTAAAAGAGAAACACAATAACATTATTTTCAAAAGAAACATTGAGCTTAGAGAGTCTATTCATTGTATTTATAAAGTTTCATTGTTGAGATTAAGATCTTCACTAACATTCTATAGTGTTAAAGAATCTATGATTCTATATCATATTATTGTTTGTGAAAGTCAAAAGTGATTAAGTGACTAAATAATATTCGAATATTCTCAAATTCAGGGAGAATCTAAAGGTTGTACCCCTAAAAAATATTTGTAAGTCAAGAGTGGTAGGATAAAATACGTGTTGTAATAAAATTTGATTAATAAAACTTTTTACTGGTTGGTAAAGGAGAATTGAACGTAACTTACTTTGAGTAAACCAATATAAAATTAAGTGTTTCTACTACTATCTTTTAGCTTGTCAAAGTAATTTCTAAACATATTATTGACACATCATTGCACACAAGTTTTATATCAAGAATTGTGTTTTGTAAACCACTGGATGATAGTCCATCTTTGCTTAAGTGATGGAGGTCCATTGCAAGCTAAAGGTCTAGAAGATCAATTTGAATCACTTCCTTTGGTGAGCTTTAAATGACTCATGACAAGAGCTAGAACCCAAGCCCTACAAGCCACATCAAAGCTAACTTGGACAAGCATGAAGAAGCACACCAACTCAAGGACAACAAGGGCTGGATTTTGTATTCTAAAGTTGAATTTAATTCCATAATTTCTAGAACTTGTTAGTAGCAAAAGTAGTGACAATTAAAAGGATTTTAGTGCAATTGTGTAAAGAGGTGTAGGTGCACTTGTGTAATTTGGGTAGCACCTAAGTAAGCTTGTTGGCTGTACTTAGAAGCTTAAATCACTGCACCTTAGGCTTGTTGGTTCAGCCAAGGAATCACCTTAGGAGAAGCTTGCATTTCAAGTTTCATTTAGCTTACATTAGGCTTCTTTAGTTTGCATTACTAGCTTCATTTTAATTTGTCATTTCATGTACATTTGGGGGTAATTTCGTGGCTTTATAAGCTGCCCCAAAAACTGAATGTAACACTTTTGATGTCATAATACAAATTTGAAATTTGTGTGAGAGATTTCTCTCTTGTTCTTATGCAAGAACCTCTTGTTTTTTATCAATGGCTTCACTATACTATTGTGAAGATTCTTCCTAGACTTATTGGAGCTCTTCCATCTTCATCCCTAACCTTTCTCCATCTTCCATTGTTGCAAATTAAAGCTTCCAACCAGCTATGTGTTTCACGTGAATTGTTAGACAGCTTGTGTTCTTGAAAGATTCTTGAAGAGTGGGTTTCATTGCAAGGTAGATTTGAGAATTTAATAGTTAATGGGTTTAGCCATACATCATTAAGAAAACATCATTCTTTTACTGGACAACAACATTTTGAAAATAGCTTTGATCATCAAATCTCTTTCCTTAAGAAAAATCTACTAATGTTTATTCTAATACACTATTCAACCCCATTTCTATTTTGATTTATTGTATTTCACTGTAGTCATCTCTACACATCTTTCCCTCGTCGATTGTTGTTTGCTCGATGCTCGTGGTCGTAGTCGAGTGTCGTGGACTTGTGCCCATGCTAGTTTGGATTCATGACTCCTCTTAGGCTCTCACGGTTATTATGTTCTTCGCTACACGTTCGATTTGAATTCTGTTGAAGCCTTGAAAGTAACTTTGTTCCTTCCTTGTTGTCTTATGCATTGAAATTGAATGTATTTTTCTGGCTGAAAATGAAATTGGAGGTATTTTTCAGTTACTAAATTAGAATGTGTTGTTTGCTTTGGGACTCGTTCATATGAATTTTGATGCTTCCATGTTGTTAATTTGATCCTTTAATGTTTGCTTTAGGAGTCAGGATTTTGTGTGTGTGTGTGTGTGTGTGTGTGTGTGTGTGTGTGTGTGTGTGTGTTCTTGTTCAATTGCTGAATTTGCAAGATGTCTAGAAGTGGGGCTGGATCAAATTCAGATGATATCAATCTAGTTGTGTCCTTAGTTAAACCTAGAAGTAAAAATGTATTTGGAAAATAGAATAGACATTGGGTGGAAACACGGTAAAGATGGTTTGGGCAATGGTGAAAAAGTTAAATGTAATTATTGCTTTAAAGATAAATAATGGGAGATTTTTTAGATTCAAGCATCATCTTGTCGGAACTATATATGATTATGAATCTTGTGCTTTAGTGCTAGAAGAAACTAAAATGTTAATGATGAAATTTTTTGTAGAGGCTAAAAAGGAATCAATGAAGAAAGGAAGGTTTAATAGAATTGAAGAAGATGATGAACAAAGTGAAGGGTTGGAGACAAATACCACTCAAAGTGAAAAACAAGGCAAGTTTCTTTCAAAGGGAAACAAAAAAAACTGCTGCTAGTTGTGGTGGTGGGGTTCAATTTACTATGAATCAATGCCACAAGAAAGGTGATAAAGAAAAAAATTGATGGTATAGTTGCACTTGTGCCATTCCTTTTAATGTTATTAGAAATCTAGTTTTTTTGCAAAATTGTGTGAGAAGATTAGGAGATATGGAGTTGGTTATAAACATTCATCTTATCATGATATTAGAGAGAAGGTTTTGTAACAAGCACTGGAAAAAATTGATCAAATGCTTCAAGAGTTTAAGAATGAGTGGAAGAGAACTAGTTACAAACTTATGTATGATGGGTAAATAGGTAAAAAAAGGCGTTTTATTAGTAATTTTTGGACAACAATCCAAAATGGACTATATATGTAATTTAGCCTAAATTATAAGATAATTAAAATTCTTATTGATTAAATTAACTATTTATTTCATTTAAAAATATACAATAATAATAATAATTAATGTTATTCAAATATAAATATATTGAGTTGTATATTCTAAAAATAATACATTAATAACATTAAAACTCATATTATATTTTTCTTAAGTTCATTTTACTTTTTTAGTTTTTTTTTATATTCTGTCTCATGAATTGAAGACATATTTCACTATTTATATTTTATATTAATTCATTTTTTTTAAAGCCATTGTTGGGTTCTTTGTTAATATTATAAAAAGTTTACATGATTTATTCATTCATAGATATTAATTTATATTAAAGTAACGAAAAAAACTATACTACATAATTTCTTCTTCCTTTGATTGCCGTATCAGAAAATGGAGTAACAAAAATCAATGTCACATTTCATAATTGTGATTTTAATGTGCAGTACCATAATTTTTTTTTCTTGGAAACTCTGATGCATTGTTATTTGGAGACTCACATGTAGAAGCACTTAAATTTCCTAATTTTCTTCTTTTTTAACACGAATATTTATAAAATTATACAATGAAATTATATTATGATGCAAGGGCAACCATTATATTTAAAAATACATATTATTAAATTAATTAACATTTTCAAAATTATATACTTACTAAATATTTTTTCACAATGATAAAAAAATTATTTACTAAATACCATTAATGTATTCTGTATACAAAATATAATTATTGTTACAAATTAATTACTCGTTAAATGTAATTAGGTCCCTTTAATCTAGTTAGGTATAATTAACGGATATTCAAGAATCTAATTTGGAAATATATGCTATTAAATTATTTCCTTTGTTAAAACAATTAATTATTATTTTAAAAATTATAAAATAAATAAAATTAATGGAATCAATTTAATTTATCATTTAATGTAATTAGTTGCACTTGTGTTGATTTTGATTTTAATTTATAAAAAAAAAACATATGTTTAAATCTTTTTCTACATAAACATTTTTAATTTGTTTGATAAATTTCCAGTCAAATTTATTTCATTTTTAAAATAAAAAACTACAAATTTTTGATAGCTTTTTATTTATTTAAAGAATATCAAAATTAATATAAAACAATTAACTCTTTTTCCAAAACTAATTCATGTGTGTGTTAACAAACAAAAGATGGAAAGGATTAAAAAACGCAGACAATGAGAAATCACAACCATAAACTCACAACTAAAAATGAACCTAATGAACTTCCACAACCATTCCTCCCTCAGTATGTTATAGTAATAATTGAACGTAGGTTTCGTCTTTGTATATGTTTAGTAGTTATAAACATACAATTTCATAATTGTGAATAATACAAAATGAAGTGATATTTAATATGAAGAGATAGAAGTTTAGCACTCACCCATATTGATAATTAATTTTTTGATGGGGTTTTCTTGTACCTCCTAATGAAATTATGTGCAATGTGTCAAATACAGAATGCATGCACATAATTTTGTGTCATCCACTCACTATCACATCTTGAGTAAGAACTTTCGATTGAGTCTTGCCTATTTGAAATCAAGCACAAATCATGTTGTGGGGTGACATGCATTTTTAGATTTGGGAGGAAAAACAACCATGCTCTTGTTGATTTGCTCTTGACAACAACAAAGGCTATTAGAAGGATTTTATTTTTGTCATCTTGTGCAACTGTCACAAGGAGGATCCTCTGTACTTACCGTACAATCATATTCCATCGACCTGAACCATGTTGCAATATTGAAATCCATCGATACACGGTCTGAAACTCCATAAAAGATTATGGAACCAAACGAAACCCTCTACTGGTTGACCTCCTTGTGGTGACATTGGCAATGTTTCCTTTTCCACCACCATACCAGGAAGAAATTTATGCATAGCTTGCAACAATCTTGGTAGATCGTGGTACGATCTTTCCTAGTTGTCGTAGATGTCTTCAATAGGCTTTTGCTTTGCCAACCATGCTTTGTGGTACATGGTGGTATATCCTTTAGTGCTTTTGATGTGTTCTATTAAGGTTGCCACTGAAGTTTATGGATTGTGTTTGATCATGTTATGGATTCTTTTACTGATAAGCAAATACGACAACTTTGCACGGTCTTGTGAGATTGAAGGATTTGAACATGTGTGGGGTTCACAGAGTGTTCTTATTTCCCATTGCTTGAAGGCAATGGATGATGCCCTGCACCTCCAAGCACAACTATATTCATTACAAATGACAAGTAGCTTTGTTGGGTTCGATAGTTGTGTCTTATAGTTAGCTATTTTGCTCACATGATACTATTGTAAAGAATTTTGTATGTCTTGTTTTGTCAGGAAACACATCCCTTCAAAGAGAGTCCCTCACCGGATGTTGAACTTCTTCGAGATCCAAGCTATGCTCGTATTCAAAATCTTGCAAATAGGATTCTTCAAAATTTTGCATATGGGGTGGTATGAATCATATTGATACAGTTGCGATTAGTGAAACAAGCTGAGCTTCTTCCTTATCATCTTCCTCCTGGGTTTGATTGTGAAGAACTTAGTCTTCGTCCTCACTAAAGGGGTTGAGTTCTTCTTTAGGTAAGTTTGGCTTTGCTGTGAGGAAGGCTCTACTGCAGGGGCATTGAAGTATGTGTGAGGATGATCCTCAGTAGTATCAAATGGTTGAGTCAAAAAAATTGGTGGAAAATGGTGCAGAAAGAAGATGTGTTTGGTTCAAAATATATTGTGTCCCTTTCCTCTTCACTCCAAATGTTATTTGAATATTTCACAATGCAATGTTGTCAAGGTAATGTATTTGCATTTTAGGTTACCAATAATTTTGGTATTAACAAATTTGCATTCGATACCCGTATGTTGTTCATATTTGACGCAAGTATTTCTGAAGAAGAATTGACCTCTTGTGAAAGTAGTTTTTGTTTCATGTGTGCAACATGTCATCAACTTTCTTTCCTCGATGACTTTATCGTTTATGTTTCTTTTTATGTGTAATATTTTATTTTGCGTGTATAATGTTGTTTCATTTAATGGATTATCATTTATGTACTAAGGAATTGAAAAAAATATTTACATCAATAAATTTATCTCGTTTCATTTAAGGATTTTTTTAAAAAACACTATTGTAGATTAATTCATATTTAACTACTCATAATTTTACACGAATGCAAACTATCAAATTAAACATGTTTTATTTATTTAATTTATTTTCATAAAATAATTAGATTACTTAAATATATGTATTTTCATAAATATTTAACTAAATTATATTTATATTAAGTATTT